>JAWQEG010007611.1:0-46056 GCA_033782935.1 Petrolisthes cinctipes
CAACTATCTGGTCATATTAGCATTATTAAGTATATAAAATGGACGCGAATTTATGCTGTCGGCTGTACATACATGGTGTTTCAAAAGTAATGGTCTTTGGAGGAATCTGCCAGGAGCTAGGTCTTCATTTTTCCCCTCACCCTTCGTAACAGAAACCGTCTTTAATTAATGAAGTTGCGTGAAATGTATCCTAATTCGAAGTTTGGCGGTGATGCAGTGGTCGTAAAGGGCGTGATGAATGAGGCTTCGGGTGGGTGCTTCATCATGCTTCCCTCGTCCTGTTGTTGCTGTTGTTGTTGTTGTTGTTGACTCCGGGACTCCCATGCATGCAGGCTTGAAAACAATATTGTGCTCCCAATCCTATAATATATACTTTACTTTTTTTTTTTTTTTTTTTTTTTTTTTTTACCATTCCATCCGTACTTTTTTTTTTTTTTTTTTTTTTTAATTAATTGCGCATACTTTACCCTTCCATCCGTATCAGAGTAATTACCAATGCCACGGTGGTTGTGAGTACGGTCGAGTTGTGGTTGTGAGCAAGACCAATAACACTAAATTGATCTTGGTTGTGAGTAAGCTGCTCTTATTACGAGTGTTTGGGAAGAAAGTTTAAGAGGTGGAAATTTTGTGTTGGTAAATCTAGAGCAACTCTGATTCCTCCAAACTATTCCATGCAGGCAACAGGATATCATTATTTGTCTTCATTTGGGTCTGTTTCCTGGCATACTTTGGAGGAATCAAGGCGCTCCAATGTTATACCAAAAAGAAATTACCCCCCCCCCCCTTAAGGGACCGGTGCATGCATGGTGTAGTCAGAAAATTGGAGGTAAACGAGTCCTTCAAATACTGCCACGAAACACCACCTACTTACTACATGGAAGGAGCTTGTTTCGTGGCATAGTCAGGAGGAATCACAAGCCACCAATTCTCATACACGATCACAGGGTCCTTAAGGTGGTATATATTTCGTTTTTGGTACATTTGAGTGCCTTGATTCCTCCAAAGTATGCTAGGAAACAGGATCAGAAGAGCAAAAGTAATGGTGTTTTGTTGCTTGAATAGTTTGAAGGATTTAGTTGCTCCAGATTTACCAACACAAAATATTTCCCCCTTAAACTGTTCTTAGTACTCGTGTGGTTGGTTGGGAAGAAAAAAAAAATCGACGATTATTAGTGTAGTTTTGCCGTGTTTCGTCGTGTTTGATGGCTGGGATTTGTGGGTTTTAGGTATTTTGCTACTTTATTATATGGATGATTTAGTGTTGTTGTTGATGGAGGTAGTAGACTAGAGGGATATTATGTTGGTCTTGGAGTTATGTGTGAGTTTATGTATGTTATGTATGTATATATATTATGTATGTACTGTATATATGTTATGTATGTATATATGTTATGTATGTATATATGTTATGTATGTAGTGTATATATGTAATGTATGTGCTGTATATATGTTATGTATGTACTGTATATATGTATGTACTGTATATAATGTTATGTATGTACTGTATATATGTTATGTATGTAATGTTATATATGTAATGTAGATATATATGTTACGTATGTATATTTGCTATGTATGTGTATATGCATGTTATGTGTGTATGACGTACACTCTCTCCCAAAAGTTCCGTTAACTCCGCCAACCAATTTCGACCCTTTAGATTCATTTGTATCGTCTTTTTCTGGTTTGCACCGAGACATTTGTAAACATGTGATGCAGGCAGGGAAACAACAGCTGGAGGCCAGAGTAAACCAACTTTTGGGTGAGAGTGTGTGTATCTGTCTGTGTTCTGTTTGTCTGTCTGTCTGTTTTTGTCTTTTTGTCTGTGTCTGTTTTTCTGTCTGTCTGTTTTTGTCTTTCTTTTTGTCTGTGTCTGTTTTTCTGTCTGTCTGTTTTTGTCTTTCTTTTTGTCTGTGTCTGTTTTTTTATGTATCTGTTTGTCTTTCTGTCTGTCTGTTTTTGTCTTTCTTTTTGTCTGTTTTTATATGTATCTGTTTGTCTTTCTGTCTGTCTGTTTTTGTCTTTATTTTTGTATGTATCTGTCTGTTTGTTTCTGTCTTTCTTTTTGTCTGTCTGTCTGTTTTTGTCTTTATTTTTGTATGTATCTGTCTGTCTGTCTGTCTTTCTTTATGTCTGTCTATCTGTCTCTGTCTCTCTTTGTATATCTGTATGTCTGCCTGTCTTTCTTTATGTCTGTCTCTCTCTGTATGTATGTATGTGATGCTGCAACCCCCCCTCCCCTTAGAATCCCCCCCCCTCCCCCCTGTAGTCCGGATATTGGTTGCCTTCCCTATTTGTCCACCCTCCGTCCGCCACTTCCGATGGTGTGTGTGTGTGTGTGTGTGTGTACAGATGTGAGCTATATATGGTGGCTGTATTTTTAGTTAGCGTTCATGGGTCTGTGTGTGTGTGTGTGTGGCTGTGTATGTGTGCTTGTGTGTGCATTAAAAGGGGGACTGTATATTTGTGTGTATGTGTGCTTGTGTGTGCATTAACTGGGGGACTGTACATTTGTGTGTGTGTGTGTGTGTGTGTGTATAGTAATAAGGGTTAGTGCTTAATTTAGGGGGTAATTCACTTTTATTACATTGGAGTGCCTTGATTCCTCCAAAGTATGCCAGGAAACAAAACCAGAACAGCAAAAATAATGGTGTGTTCTGTTGCTTGGAATAGTTTGGAGGAATCAGTTGCTCCAGATTTATCAACACAAAATTATCCAATTAAGACTATAGTTAATATATGGTACTAAAAAAAAATAATAGTGTGTATGTTTTTTTTTTTTTTTTTTTTTTTTTTTTTATAACTATAAGGATTAAAGAGGGGCAGTACAGTGTTGGTAAATCTGGAGTAACTGATTCATCCAAACTATTCCAAGCAACAAGCCACCATTATTTTTCTTAATCTGGTCCTGTTTCCTGACTTACTTTGGAGGAATCAAGTTAGTCCAGTGTATCAAAAGTGTACTGTCCCCTTAATTAATGGTTGGTTTGTGTGTGTGTGTTTTTTTTTTTTTTCTAAAGTTTTACTAAATGTACTTTCTGTAGTTCATGTCTTGGTTAAAAGTTTGTATTGTATTTAAATTTGATTCTTGAATTTTATTTTTATATTTAGTATGTATATTTATTATTCATTAGTTTATTTTTATTTTCATTTATTTTTTTTTTTTTTTTTTATTTTTTTTTTTTTTTTTTTTTTTTTGCTAGTTTGAGCTTGGGGTTGAAATGTTTGGGAGTTCATGCTTGGCTTAATGTGCGTTTGGCTTAGTGTGCGTTTGGCTTAGTGTGCGTTTGGCTTAGTGTGCGTTTGGCTTAGTGTGCCTTGTGCGTGAGGAAGGGTAAGTGATGTTAGTATGCGTGTGAATAATTTGCAAAGTCTGGTGTCTACGTGCGTGTGCGGTTGTGTGCGAAATGGGGTTTTGTACGTAGATAATTGTGCGTGTGAGAGAGAGAGGGTGATGGCCAGTACCCTCGCCTGATGTCCTCCCATAACTTGTACACACACACACACACACACACACACACACACACACACACACACGGATCTATGTGATTACACCTAGTAAAGAGGAGCAACTGATTCCTGCGTACTATTCCAAGCAACAGGCCACCATTATTTTTGTTTATCTAGCACAGTTTCCCGGCATGCTGTGGAGGAATCAAGGCGCTCTAATATACCCAAAGTAAAATATCTGCCTTAATTGGTTTCATAAATGTCATCGTAGATCGTGAACAGAGGAAGGTAACTACTCTATCCAACCTTCACTGTACCAGAACCATAATCACAGGTGCACTGGATTCAACATTAAGGGGTAATTCACTTTTGTTACATTAGAAGTACTGTGTTGGTAAATCTGGAGCAACTGAATCCTCCAAACTATTCCAAGCAATAGAACACCATTATTTTTTTTTGCTCTTCTGGTCCTGTTTCCTAGCATACTTTTGGAGGAATCAAGGCACTCCAATGTACCAAAAAAAGAATTACCACCTTAAGGGACCCTGTGATGTAGTTAGAAAATTGGAGATAAAATATGATTCCTTCAAATATTGCCACGAAACAACACCTATATGGAAGGAGCTTGTTTCATGGCATAGTCAGGACGAATCAGAAGCCTCCAATTCTTACAGAAAATCACAGGGTCCTCAACACAAAAATACTATAGAACTCAATGATATATTTTTGATACAATTGCTTGTAAAAGTTTTGGTATGTATGTCAGCTTCTTTCTTTAGGCCGTCTAAAGAGGATTCCTAAAAAAATATGTTAAGCATCAGTCCTGTAATGTATTTAATGTACACTCGAGCTCGTAAATTCGCAGCCACCTCCCCAAATGTTTATGTCATCTGAGCTGGTAACACTGTGTGGGGACGGTGTCATTGTAGGTGAAAGATTGTATCATGTCCCTCTACTAGTTCCACCTACGCTGATTCCTCCCCAAATAAATGTTACCAGCTCAAATGGCATAAACATCTTAGTACGTGGTCGCGAATTTACGAGCTCGGGTGTACTTACTTATGACATCAATAACATCGTAGGAGTATAATATAATAACAGTGGTCAGATATCTGTTCGTCACCCCTGCATATTATCGATATTATGTACGCGACTGTATGTATATAAACGTGTTTTAGATAATGCATTTTGAGATTGTAAATAGATTCTTAATTACCAAGACAAGCCGTGAAGGAATGTTGGGTCTTCAGGGTACTTATAATCTTAGTTAAAGCAAAAGATTATTCGTGAATAGGCAATCATTTCAGGGACTCGCTTACAGGTCTCAAGAGAAACTCGCAACGATTATATAAACATTTGTACATACATACACTCAGCGGGTCCGTGGGAGGATGACGACGACGAGGCCTGATGAGTGGTAATGGGATTTAACGCTACTCCTTTTTTAGCATCTATAATCTTCGGAGAGTGAGAGCCGCTAGTTGTGTGTATATATATAGAGGCTATTATCTTGTTTCTTAGGTGGCAAGACGTCTTACTCTCCCTCATCCATTAAACCCTGGCCATTGTACTCGGTAAAATTGAATCCTCTTAACTAATACAACCGTGCAGTACAAATACGTTTCAAGAGACGTACGTATATATTTGTATGTGTGTCCCGACAGAGTATTATTGCCGGTAGAACAAGGCGTTAAATTTATCCCCTCTTCTCCGTGTATTTACGCTGTCACATAAAACACCTCCCGTACGAGTTTCCTTGCAGTCGGTCCCGCCCAGCAATAAGTTCCTGTCAGCTTGGACGCAAATTGTAAATGATGAAGGAAGGAAGTAGGTAGGTAGGTAGGTAGGTAGGTAGGGGGACGAGGAAGGGTGGTGGTGGTGGTGGTGCGGGGGTGTTGTTGGTGAGGGGGAGGGTGGTGGTGGTGCGTGGGAGGGTGGTGGAGGTGTTGGTGGTGGGGAGGGTTGTGGGAGTAGGAGGGAGGGAGGGAAGTGGTGCTGGTGGGGAAGAGGAGGGTATTGGTGTTGATGGTGCGAGGGAGGGTAGTGGAGGTGTTAGTGGGGGAGGGGTGGGGGAAGGAGGTGGTGGTGTTAGTGGGGGAGGGGTGGGAGTAGGAGGAGGTGGTGGTGTTAGTGGGGAGGGGTGGGAGTAGGAGGGAGGGAGGTGGTGGTGGTGATGTTGGGGAGGATTGAGGAAAGTTCGTGTTTGCAAGTCAAGAGTCGTTTTATAGAAGAGAGGCCATCCGGGTACTTAGTGAGAGGGGAACATTGTTGGCCCACTCGTGTTGTCTGATTATTGCCTGCGTTGGATTAGGTCAGGTTGAGTAGGACTTGGTCACGTTGATTGGGTTAAGGTCACAGCAGGTCACTTGGAACCCGGATTGTAGAATGATGTACCGTATTGAGTGAGTCGTGGGAGTGGCTATGTATGCAAATCGGGATAGCTTTAAGGACTCTGTTATCGTGTATGGACATTGGAGGCTTCTGCTGATTCCCCCTGACCATGCCACGAAACAAGCTCCTTCAATATAGGTTGTGTTTCGTGGTAAAATTTGAAGGACTTATTTGCCTCCAATTTTCTGACTACATCACTGGGTCCCTTAAGAAGACGATAGTGTCAAGGAATACAAACAAGTCTTTTTTAATACCTATATTGCCTGGATTAGTCGGTTTTCCAGTGGGGTGAAGTCGTGTTGGTAAACTTGCAAATAATTGAATTTTCCAAGTCATTCCTAAAGATAGACTTCTTCGTTCATTAATTTGTTGTCTGATTCTTAGCACCGTTTGAAAATTATCGCTAAACTCTGTTGTGCCTAAAGTATATTAATCCCCATAAGGTGAATAATGCTTGTCGGGTTAGGATATATTGAGCCGTGAATGGTTAGCTTAATGTTGTGTTCGTTTGTTAGTTTAGGTTTGATTGGGTTGGTTTGGGTTAGGTCAGGTGATGTTGCAATGAGGGTATCATCTGACGAATACTTCGGTACTGAACATATTCCGAGAAAAAAAAGATCTATGAAATAATGGTACACTTGATGTGCTTGTGTAATGACAACACTGTACTTCACCCGTGTTTCATGTACGGAAAAAAATAAATTGTTGGGTTGAATTGCAGCTGCTCTCGACATACCAACAGTCAATGAGAACTGTCGAGTGAGTGTAGTGTAGTGTAGCACGAGCCACAACAACCTATGCATTACTTGTGTGTCCAGGTTACAAAGGCAGTGTCATCTTTAACGCTTGTCCAGGGTCATGTGGTTAAAGAGACCAGCGCTTGCAACAACAGATTAGTATGCCAACAATTATTATCCTGGTATTTTCCCTTGCCTGGCCGTTTAAGGGGATAGTATAGTGTTGGTAATTCTCGAGCAAATGATTCCTCCAAACTATTCCAAGCAACAGAACACCAATATATTTACCTATCTGGTCCTGTTTCCTGGCATACTTTAGAGGAATGAAGGCACTCCAATGTACCAAGAGTGAATTATCCCTTTAAGTGGGTATTACACTATTGGTACATTGGATTGTTTTGATTCCTCCAAAGTATGTCAGGAAAATAGAACCAGGTGGACACAACACATAATGGTGGACTGTTGCTTGGAATAGTTTTGAGGAATCAGAGTCCTTCAATTCCATCAACAAGAGAATCTCCCCATTAATGTTTCAGAACAATGCTTCGTTAGGCATAATATTGAGTCCTTATGAGGTTCTTTACAATCCTTTTCTATAGTGGTTTAGAATTAAGAGACATTAATTAATTAAGTGTAGTACAAGCAATGAGTGTAAAGGAAATTCTGGTCGTGACTGTCCAGCATAGCGTGGTAAAGGGCAGCATGAAGTGTGTGTGTGTGTGTGTGTGTGTGTGTGTGTGTGTGTGTGTACTGGCATTAGGAGGAACCGGTTGTGTATGTAACTATGGCCTGTGTGTACAAGTTTTAATATAATTACTAAATATGTGTCTGTACTAACATTGTCTCTTCTTGTTTGTTTCAGGTAAGAATGACGACGACCCTTTGTGGAAGTTCGTGGTAATTCCGTGAGTAAAATATGATGTGTGGTTAACTTTTTCTGTTCATCTATATCTCTTTGTTGTGCTGCTTGTAGTTGTCGAGAATATCCTGAACATATTTCGAGGGGTGGTGGTGGTGGTGGTGTGGAGGGGATCTAGGGAGGGGGAGGTGTTGTGGAGGGGAGTTAGGGAGGGGGAGGTGTTGTGGAAGGGAGGGAGCTTGGGAGGGGGAGGTGTTGTGGAGGGGAGCTAGGGAGGGGGAGGTGGTGTGGAGGGGAGCTAGGGAGGGGGAGGTGGTGTGGAGGGGAGCTAGGGAGGGGGAGGTGGTGTGGAGGGGAGCTAGGGAGGGGGAGGTGGTGTGGAGGGGAGCTAGGGATGGGGATGTGTTGTGGAGGGGAGCTAGGGAGGGGGAGGTGTTGTGGAGGGGAGCTAGGGAGGGGGAGGTGGTGTGGAGGGGAGCTAGGGAGTGGGAGGTGGTGTTGTTCGCTTCCTTGTTTGGTTTCCCTTAGCGGTTCCTTCTCGTGCTGTTGTTGTATACTCCGTCACGCCTTCCATGCACGTTTGTCATCCCTCAGCCTTCCCCAAATTGCAGGTCCTTTACGGCACCATGATAGTTATTTATGCAATTATGCCCATTACAGATCTCCTGAGTAGCATATCTGCTATCAAAGACTTGGTAATTTGCGAAGTAAATTGTACAACTGATGACACATAATTAGTTTTTTACACCCCTCACCATTTTACCAGAACACAGGGGAGTCAGATATGCTTGTTAACTCTTGTAATTGAACCTGTGGCGACCTGGGTCTTGGGACGTGTTTCTCTTAGTCTTGGTCTTCCCTGCCAGTCCTGTCTCCTCAGTTACTCAAAGCCATCCAATAATGTTGAATCTTTCAGAGTGGTTGATGCTTTACTTTAAAACATACTACAAAAATAAATACTAAAACTATACTAAATGTGTGTCTCGCTGTTCGTCATGCATGCAATCAGAACGTTATGTATGATATGTTTAAGTTGGTTTTGGGTCGAAAGATGCACTCACTCCCAATTCAGACCTCAAACCATTCACGTCTCTAATGTGTGGGGTTTCATGGGCAGTAGTGCAGGGAGTCTGTGCTGTGAGTGTATATAATATTGTGTGTGTATATAATGTTGTGTGTGTATATAATATTGTGTGTGTATATAATATTGTGTGTGTAGAGGAGTGAGGTGGGTGTTGTAGGTAGTAGTGTCATATGTCAGAGGTCCATCCACCAACACTGCTTCACATCCCCGGCCAGCAACACACCCATCAGTAATGTATTAGTCATTAATTTGATTATACTACAGAGCGTGACGGCAAAATACTCATGCATATTCATATTTCAGGTCAGAGCTCTTTTATAAGCCGCTGGTACTGTGAATAATGCAACTATATCTATGGCCTCGACAATCGTAAATAAAATATGCAATCGCTTTGGGTTTGGTTGGGGACTTTGTATGTCTCTGTTCTCATTATTAAGGTTTCGTTGATGGAGATGTACAATTGCCAGCACTTATAACTAGTACAGGAAAAGAGGAATGACAACGCTGACTGTACCAGTTATAAGTGCTGGCAACTGTATACTATAAATTCTGATAATAGAAAGCTCTTGTCTGTCTGGGTGAACCGGTAACGAACGAACCCCAGCTGGTGAAGAGGTCAGGCTGAACGAGGTGAAGGGAAATGAGATCATCTCCTTTCTTACACGTTATTTTCAGTCCTGTTAAGGTGGTAATTCGCTTTTGTTACATTGGAGTGCCTTGATCCCTCCAAAGTATGCCAGGAAGCAGAACCAGAAGAGCAAAAATAATGGTGTTCTGTTGTTGCTTGGAAGTGTTTGGAAGAATCAGTTGCTCCAGAATTACCAACACAAAATTTCCCCCTTACGTTTCTTCCTGATATCACTGAACGTCGTGTTAAAGTGGAGCCGCCACTCGTACTGAAGAGGTTCGGGGGTGAAGTGAATATCCCCTTCCTCAAGTATTGTACTCCCATGTATCTTCTGGTACAGGGAACTAACTCTATTTACTAGGAGAGGTTACATCAGGTTGGATAGATTAAGGGAATAGTATACTTTTGGTGCATTGGAGTGCTTTGATTCCTCCTAAATATGCCAGGAAACAGCACCAGCACACCCAAAAAAAAAAAAAAAAAAAAAAAAAAAAAAATGGTAGCCTGTTGCTTGTTATAATTTGAAGGAATCAGTTGCTCAAAATATACCACGTAAGTGAACATAAAGATGGATAGTAATCGTGTAGGATTATCACATAAGGGTAAACCAAATAAGCGTTAACACCAGTGGAAAAATTATATCAAGCACTGTTCCCTGTACCACGAGAGATTTCGGAATGAAGACCCCCAAACCCTTCCCCTTCCATTCCCTGTACCACGAGAGATTTCGGAATGAAGACCCCTATACCATCCCCCTTCCATTCCCTGTACCACGAGAGATTTCGGAATGAAGACCCCTATACCGTCCGTCTCATCAGGGGTCGTGCCAGAGGGAAGTGCACTCTGAGCCACACTGCAAATGGCCTCCTACTTTTTACCGTCCCGTCTTTTCCTGGAGGGAGTGTGATGGGGAAGGTCCGGAAAGCCAGCCAGCCACCTGTGTTGTCCTGCCCATGCACTTCTCTTGTCTTTTCCTGCTTATTTCTCTTGTCTTTTCCTGCTTATTTCTCTTGTCTTTTCCTGCTTATTTCTCTTGTCTTCTCTTGCTTATTTCTCTTGTCTTTTCCTGCTTATTTCTCCTGTTTTTTCCTGCTTACTTCTCTTGTCTTTTCCTGCTTATTTCTCCTGTTTTTTCCTGCTTACTTCTCTTGTCTTTTCCTGCTTATTTCTGTTGTCTTTTCATGCTTATTTCTGTTGTCTTTTCCTGCTTACTTCTCTTGTTTTTTCCTGTCCATTTTATTTCGTGTTTTTATTTCATCGCTCCTGTTTCCCCACCCCACCACGTCGAACATGAATTCACATACCATAGAGCGAGCGACACACACACACACACACACACACACACACACACACACACACACACACACACACACACACACACACACACACACACACACACGAACACACACACACACACACACACACACACACACACACACACACACACACACACACACACACACCACCACCACCACCACCCTAGGGCCGGAGGGGGTAAGGTGTGGAAGTCGTGTGTTCGTATGGTAATGAAATGAGGGGGGCGGGTCAATTAGTCCTTATAAATCCCTCAACCCTACAGCCGGCATCAGTAAACACCGGGGGCAGGAAACGTCGTAGCAGGATAACCCCTTCCTTTATATTTACTTCCCACCAAACGTTTCTGAAAAGGTTCTAGTAGTAACCTTTTTTTCAACAGCATATGAAATTGTTTTTGTTGTCCTGTTTTGTTAATCTGTCTTGTTGTCCTGTTTTGTTCACCTTCTTTTCCTTCTGTCTCTGTTCATCTTCCCCGATAAGTCTGTCTCTCCCCCTCATCCTATCTTGTTCACCATCTCCTTTATTACTTCCTCCTCCCTTCCTTCCTTTCCTCATCCCCTCCCTCCCTCCCTCCGACATCCGCATACCACCCCCAGGGCTTGAGTACATTTAGGAAGCGCTCATGTGCCTCTCACTACCTACCCCTACTCATTACACGCCATGAAATTGAAAGCTGTGTGATGGTTAAGGAGGTCCCCGCGTGAAATGAGTGATCTCGGAGGAAGGAGACAGGGATGAGTTGACGAGCTACCCATGTGGTCCTCGTCTGGCTTCTGTCTGTCTGTCTGTTGTCTGTCTCTGTCTATCTGTGACTCGGTGATATTGATAGAAGTAGCTAAATAGTTAGATAAAATGGTAAATTAATATAAACTAAAGGAGAGAAATTTTATAACAGGAAATTGTGGCCTATGGAAAAGAAAGTGTGACAATGCAGTGGAGAAGTGTTGTCACCGTATGTAGGTTAGAGAGACGGCACTTCATCAAGCCTGGACTCCTGTTGATGCATATTCACAAGACAAGCAGGTCGTTAAGATGCAAAACAACTCCGACATTCCCTCCTCCAATTAGCGTCCTATCCTATACATTTACAGCCGAGGAGCCAAGAGGACCCACCGACTACCTCACACCACTCCACCCTTGGATTGACTAGACAAAAAAAAAAAAAAAAAAATGGATGTTGAAAAGTAAACAAGCTGGAGATTGAGGGAAATGGAGGGGAGAGAGGGATATGAAAGGAAAACTGTCGTGAGGTTGAAGGAAAAGAAGAAGAGTGTGAAGGAGAGATATCTTCGGCTAGTACGATTGAAAATAAAATGACTATGTAGAAGAAATATACTCCACGGTCACACACGGTAGTCGATTGGAAAGGGAAACATGTATATACTGAATTATTGACCTTTATATTTCTTCACACGGTAGCCTGCCATGTTGTTGTGTTAGTGGATTTTTGGTTTTGGTTAATGCCTCTTTATACATTGCACGAGGATCTTCATGAACTATAACCATAAATTGTCAAGTTGAAGATTGGTAGTCTCTGCGATCACTACGTCCCTTGTAATTGTGCGCGTGTGTGTGTGTGTGTTTGCGTTAAGTGTGTGTGTGTGTGTTTGCGTTAAGTGTGTGCATGTTTGTGTGTGTGTGTGTTTGAGTTAAGTGTGTGCATGTGTGTGTGTGTGTGTGTTTGAGTTAAGTGTGTGCATGTGTGCATGTGTGTGTGTGTTTGAGTTAAGTGTGTGCATGTGTGTGTGTTTGAGTTAAGTGTGTGCATGTGTGTGTGTGTTTGAGTTAAATGTGTGCATGTGTGTGTGTGTGTGTGTGTCAGCCATGCAGCCGTCGTGTGCGAACTAAACCCGAACTCGTCTTGTGTTGAGTTTACGAGCGGGGGTGCCCTTGCCAAGTGTAGTGTGTTGGGCCGTAACTCCACCTTTTTAACCCTCTCAGATTAGAAGGTGAGCGCCAGCCTGTAACATCACGCACCACTCCATTCGGCCTGACTCTTCCCGCTGTGCATGTCAGGTTCAATGAGGTTTAGGAAAGTAACTGTTGTGGGCAAATTGGAGCACACGTAGCCCTCCGAAATCTTATCATAAAACACGTCTCTACAGTCTTATGTTGAGGGATTCTGTTGCTTGGGATGTCTTGGAGGAATCAGAGCCTCCAAATTTCCCACAGCAGGTTACCGGTACAGTACTTCCCTTAAGGACCCTGTGATCGTGTATAAAAGTGGAGGCTTCTGATTCCTCCTGACTATGCCACGAAACAAGCTCCTACCATATAGGTGTGTGTGTTTCGTGGCAATATTTGAAGGACTCGCTTATCTCCAATTTTCTGACTACATCACAGGGTCCCTTCCTTAAGGACCCTGTGATCGTGTATGGGAATAGGTGGCTACTGATTCCTCCTGAGTATACCACGAAACAAGCTTCTACCATATAGGTGTGTGTGTTTCGTGGCAATATTTGAAGGACTCATTTAACTCCAATTTTCTGACTACATCACAGGGTCCCTTCCTTAACTCGATACCAACACCATGCAGACGAACTAACCAGCTCTACTATATCATGCATACTGACTGGCCACCGCTACTACTGTCATGTATATATTTAACTCTCTCTCCACTACCACCTCCGACTTGTATACAGGCCATAACAACATGTATAGGCACCCTTAGACAACGATACATTATGCCTCACCACACGATGCATTCTGAACCACCTGTACACATCGTTTGTAACAGTGACCGCTGGGAAGACTATCGGAGCATCGGGTGCCGAATGTGTTTTAGAGTTTATAATGTACAGTCGGCCTCGGGAATTCGTACACAGGGCATTGGTTAAAGGGGGTCTTTATTCTGCACTTACTGTAGGCATTGTTCTGCTGACTGAATCAAGTTTGAGTCATATAAAATTACTAGAAAAGTTTGGTGTTAGGAAAATGATATAGTAAATCTTTAAGTTGTTACGAACCTTTGATGCCATAGTGGTGTATACGAATTGTTGAGGCCGACTGTGTATTCACGATCAAAAGTCCTGCTTCAGGTGAATGAAAGTGAGTCATTTGAATCTTATGAATAATGTTTACAATGACCTGTATCTTATCAGAGACCGATAGCTATGATGGTAAAGCTTCATTCTAAACACATTAACTCATCTGTACTGAAGAAAATAATAATAATAATAATAATAATAATGATAATAATAATAATAATAATGATAATAATAATAATGATAATAATAATAATAATAATAATAATAATAATAATAATAATAATAATAATAATAATAATAAAATAATCATAAGAAGAAAAATAAGAACGATCCATGGAACTGAAGGATGAAGGAAAATGTAGTAACTGTTTCGATTCTACTTGAAAGGAAAGTTTCCATTTCCATGATAGACTTGGGAATTAACAGCTCTGGAGTGTCATTGGTTCGTGATGCGTGGCTCTTGCGTGACTCCAGCCAATCCCGGCCTGTAGATTTATGGCAGTAAATGTAAATACGACTTCCATAAATCTAAAAAAATGTGGGTCTTTGGAGGGTAGCGTCAGAGGCAAGCAAGAAGTGGAGGAGGAGGAAGAGTGGAAGGAGAAGGGAGGAGGAGGAAGAGTGGAGGGGGCAGGGAGAAGGAGGAAGAGTGGAGGAGGAGGAGGAGGAGGAGGAGGAGGAGGAGGAGGAGGAGGAGGAGGAGGAGGAAGAGGAGGAGTATGAGGAGGAGCATGAAAGATTACAAAGGAATTTCTAACAGCAAGACATCCATTGGTTTTTACAAGGCTTTTTGTTAACTGTTTTGAATAGTTCACTTGTATGAGGGAAATTGCAGCAAAGATGAAGGCTTCTCACCACCCACCAATTAATTTGTTCGAAGCTAAATACCGAGTAGTAAGGAATAAAAACTTAACATGGGAGTTTAATAGGAAAGTTGTAGATGAGTGGTAGCTAAGCATAATGTTATCTGGGGAAACAAGAGTTCATGTAATAGAGAAAATGTAGATTATAAGGTGGTATAGGTGAGAAGGTCAGAATGTAATAATTAGTATACATAGTTAATATTAATGTGAGGTGTGTTTTGCCGAGGACAGGTATGTATATTTATGTATGTGTAATTGTCGATTGGGGCTGGCTTGTACTCGCGTGGTGGTGGTGGTGGTGAAAAAGGAGAAGGGAAGAGAGTTGGGGAAGAGGGAGGGGAGGAGGAGAAGGGAAGAGAGTTGGGGAAGAGGGAGAGGAGGAGGAGGAAAAGGGAAGAGCGAGGAAGAGGAGGAGGAAAAGGGAAGAGTGTTGGGGAAGAGGGAAAGGAGGAGAAGGAAAAGGGAAAAGTGTTGGGGAAGAGGGAGAGGAGGAGAAGGAAAAGGGAAAAGTGTTGGGGAAGAGGGAGGGAAAGGAGGAGGAAAAAGGAAGAGTGTTGGGGAAGAGGGAGAGAGAGGAGGAGGAAAAGGGAAGGAGAGTAGGAAGTGAAGGGAAGAGTGAAGGCGGAAATGGGAAGGGAGAAGGGAAATGAGTGAGAGGAGAACGAGGACTGAGAGAGAAATATAGGAATGAAAGAGAACAAAACAGTAAAAAGTATGAACATTCGAAAAAGGAAGAGCTAATAGAGGAAAAGGGATACATGGAACAGAATAGAGAAGAAATACAAGAATGACGAGAGAATAGAAAACAGGAAGAAGGAAAAAAATGAGGGATGGTATGAAAAAAGATAAAGGAAGAAGGAAAATATGGGTGTGCTATGAAAAAGAATAAAGGAAGAAGGAAAATGAGGGATGGTATGAAAAAGAATAAAGGGAGAAGGAAAATGTGGGTGTGCTATGAAAAAGAATAAAGGACGAAGGAAAATGTGGGTGAGCTATGAAAAAGAATAAAGGAAGAAGGAAAATGAGGGAGTGCTATGAAAAAGAATAAAGGGAGAAGGAAAATGTGGGTGTGCCATGAAAAAGAATAAAGGAAGAAGGAAAATGTGGGTGTGCCATGAAAAAGAATAAAGGACGAAGGAAAATGTGGGTGTGCTATGAAAAAGAATAAAGGAAGAAGGAAAATGTGAGTGTGCTATGAAAAAGGAGAAAGGACGCCCGTGGTTGGTGAAAGATAATTATTAGGATTGAAGTGAGTGTTAACATTTCCCGGGTGTAGTCGCGATGAACTGCTTTAAGGGGACAGTCCAATTTTGGTATACTGGACTTCCTTGATTCCTCCAAAGTATGTCAGGAAACAGGACCAGATTAAGAAAAATAGTGGTGGCCTGTTGCTTTGAATAGTTTGGAGGAATCATTTACTCCAGATTTACCAACACTGTACTACCTCCTTAAGGGACCCTGTGATGTTGTCAGAAAATTGGAGGTTGGTTAGCGAGTCCTTCAAATATTGCCCACGAAACACCACCCGTATTGAAGGAGCTTGACAATTTCGTGGCAAAGTCAGGAGGAATCAAAAGCCTCCAATTTTTATACACGATCACATGAAGGGTCCTTAAGGGGGTGCGGGTGTAGGGGACAGGCTTGAGGGGGGTACGGGAATAAGGGGAGAGGCTTGGGGTGGGTAGAAAGCCTGTCCCCTATTCCCGCACCCCCCTAACCCCCCCCCCCCAAGCTTGTCCCCCTACTCCCGCATCCCCCCAAGCCTGTCCCCCTACTCCCGCATCCCCCCAAGCCTGTCCCCCTACTCCCGCATCCCCCCAAGCCTGTCCCACTACTCCTGCACCCCCCCCCCAAGCCTGTCCCCCTATTCCCGCACCCCCTTAATGCGACGTCTTTCAGGACCCCTTTCACGCTTAATACCCTACATGGAATCCCACCGGTATACTGTCCCGTCTGTGCTGGCCGGTCTGGGATCTCCACGTCGATACATTACGGGCAAACGAACCGGGTTATTACATCCTGCCGCAGCCACTCACCGTCAGGGCGGAAATGGCATCATCAGGGTGTATTAGCTTGAAACGAAATGCTGCTGCCCCTCAGAGTTATAGAGGCTACATGGTCCCTTCCCAACTCCATCCCCTCCCTCCCTCCCTAACTCCCCCCGTCCCTCCCTCCCTCCCTCTCCCCCCGTCCCTCCCTCCCTTCCCAACTCCATCCCGTCACTCCCTCTCTCCCTTCCTAACTCCCCCCGTCCCTCCCTCCCTCCCTTCCTAACTCCCCCCGTCCCTCCCTCCCTCTCTCTCTCTAAACTGTACCGTCCACTCGCTGTCCTCCTTCCATGTTGTAGGTCTCTCCCATTTCTCTTTTCCATAGTTGCAGTACAGGTCGCCCATAGAGTTGCATTGCAGGTTACCCAGTTCTCCTTCTTTTTTTTAGCGTTGCACTGCAGGTTGATATGTCCCCCTTCTTTTAAGAGTTTTATTACAGGTCGCACAGTTCCTCTTCCCTCAGAATTGCTGGAGGCTTTCTGTTAGTTGTATGCTGCCTTCATTTTCCACCTTTTTTCCCTCTGAGCTGCAGGAACTAACCCCTTACCCACCAAGCTGTAACCAAGCCCCCCCCCCACCAAGCTGCAACCAAGCCCCCCCCCCACCAAGCTGTAACCAAGCCCCCCCCCCTACCCTAACCACCTGAGATAGTATAGGCCACGACCCTTCACTCTCTCTTACTTGCAGGTTAGTATTCTCCTCCCCATAATGCCCTGAGTTGATGGTCTCTCTCTCTCTCTCTCTCTATCTCTATCTCTATCTCTCTCTATCTCTATCTCTATCTCTATCTCTATCTCTATCTCTATCTCTATCTCTATCTATCTCTATCTCTCTCTCTCTCTCTCTCTCTCTGTTACAACTCCGTTTATGTTAACCCTCTTTTCCTCCATTCCATTCCATTTTATCCCTCTCTTGTCCTCCTCACAGCTACTGACATTTCTCATTCCCAACTTCAACCTACAAGTAGCAGGTCGCTCTTTGCTCTTCCACTTCGACATTAAAACAGCAGACATTCCCTTTCTACTTCTCTCCCCAAATTCTCTCCTTCCTTCCAGGTCTAATGTAGGTCTCCTTCCCTTCCAATCCCAGTCCGTTCCTCTCCCTCCCTCCCTCCCCGTCTGTCTGTACCTCTGTCTGTCTGTCTGTCTTTCCGTCTGTCTGTCTGTTCCCCCACGTTGCAGGCCGCCCCTTCCTTTCCACCTCGGTCCCTCCTTCCTCTCCCCTCGCTCTGTCCGAATTGCCGGCTCCATTCCCCCCTCTGCCGTAATAACTCCGGCAAGCGACTTCAAAGAGGACCAGCGGGGAGTAGCAACGGAGTGGGAGGTAAGGGAGGAGGAGGAGGAGGAGCAGGAGGAAGAGGAGGTAGAGTAGGAGCAGGAGCAGATTGAGAGGTAATGGAGAAGGTGGAAGAGTAAGAGGAGGAGGAGGAGGAGAAGGACAAAAGGTTGGAGCAAAGTGGAAGCTAGGGTAAGAACTGGAAATAGAGGTGGAGGAGGAGGAAGACGACCACGACAAGGAAGAAGAGTAGAAGGACATAATTGCAGGTGTTGCCGAAAGAGTAGTGATGTTACGGCAGAGTAAAGGTTTTGCGATCGATGTGTTATTATTGTGGCAATGGTTTTACGGAAATAAATTCGTAGGTTTGCAGAAAAAAAAACAACTGCTGTCAACGTGTTGCATGGGTAATTGGTATAGCAGAGATGATGATGATGATGTCAATAGTGGGTTGCAGAAAGGTGTCCCTATATTAAGATAATTCTGGAAGACTATTGCAGTGAGGATGGTGCAGGAAGGTGATGCAAGAACCCACATTGCCTCCATTGAAGTGTGAGTCTAAGACAGAGATGGCCTTGTATTAGAGCTTTGGTGTGTGGCAGTGGGGCCGTGTTAAGCCAGGACAGGTGTTGTTAGCTTGGCCGGAGCGAGGGCTGTCTGCATACATAGCACTTCAAGGTGTTAATAAGGATTTGTTCTCGTGTTACATGAGCACTGCTGGTTGTTATTAAGGATCTGCAGTGATGTTAGAAAAGAGATATATGTTGTAAATATATGTTGTAAATATATGAAGGTGTTGAAGTATACTCTATTTTCTTTTTAACTGTCGAAAATTTACCGGACCATCAATTACATTTTAAGTTATTTTCAGTAAATGCAATGCAATCCAAGAAAAAATAACACCATTCCTTTACACTGTGACATATAAACACTGGAATGAACTCTGAGCTTGTAACTAAGATCATATTACTTACAAGGGAATTGGTACGTACATTTTTCACCAGGTTAGAAAATGAAAATAATGGAGTGTTAGTTTGTCGGAGCAGCCCAGAGTTGGTGTGAGTGTGAGTGTCATGCAGGTACAGTAGGTGTGTTGTATTAGGGTTTGTGGGTTGAAACGGCTTCTGCGGTCGCGATTGGTTATGTTGTCTACGTGTGTGTGTGTGTGTGTGTATGTGTGTGTTTTCTCCTTTGTGTGTGTGTGTTTACCTTTGTGTGTGTGTGTGTGTGTGTTTGCGTGACCCTGTGTGTGTGTTTGCGTTTGTGTGTGTTTGCGTGGCCCTGTGCGTGTGTTTGCTTTTGTGTGTGTGTGTGATCGTGTTTCTTGGTACATTCAAGCGTGTGTGTGTGTGTGACTCGAAAGTATTTGTGTATATATTTAGGTGCACACTTACTCGACGTTAGCCTTGGTGTAATAGACTTAAATGCAGGGATTATCACAAAAATAACTGGGTGTTGACCTGTCATTATCTTGTCGTTGAAAGATGAAGTTTTCTCGTGGAACATTTGATGATAAGCGAGAGGTTAAAGTTTTCGCTGCACTTTGACAAATATTGCAGTATTTTAGTCGTCAGAAGTGCACGCGAGTATTAATTTCAGCCAAGAGATGTTTCCTTTACGCCAAAAAAACAAAAAAACAAAAAACAAAAAAAACTCTGAACTGTCGATAATATCAGAGAAAATTTACGAAATGCTGGTATTTGGATGAAACGGAAAGGGAAACATCCTCTCACACAACCCCACATTTTCACTAAAGGAGGCGAACGTTTTACAGATAACGAGTACTTTGACTAGCCCATTGTTGCCGGATTGGGTAAGCGGTGTGTCAGATTAGTGAAGTTTACACGAGGGTACAGTCAAGAGTCGAATGTTTTTACTGACAATCTCTTCTGACAATCTTTCTCTGATATTTTTACCTGACAATTTTTCTTTGACACTCTTTTCCTGGCATCTTTCCCTGATATCCTCTCCTGACAATTTTTCCCTGATATTTTTACCTGACAATCTTTCCCTGACACTTTTTTCCTGACATCTTTCCCTGATATCCTCTCCTGACAACCTTTTAGTGACATCCTCTCCTGACAAACTTTTCCTGACAATCATTTTTTTATATCTGATAGCTCCCTGAATTTCTAGTACCACTTTATCCTTTACTGAAATATTATGGAGCAGTTTACAGAATGTTATAATATTTTTTTTTATTATTATTATTATTATTATTATTATTATTATTGTTATTATTATTATTATTATTATTATTATTATTGTTATTATTATTATCTTAATATTGTTATTGATATTACTATTGTTGTTATTAATGTTGTTGTTATTATTATTATTATTATTATTTGTATTTATTATTTATATTATTTTATTAATATTATTTTCATGTTGGCTTATGTCTTACTGGAAGGTTAATTTAATAAGGTCTGTATTCCACTCCAAAGAAAACAGAAAATTATCCCCAAATATTTATTCCCCCATAATTCAAGTTTTATATTGAGTTAGGATCACCCAATGTTAAAAACAGAAAAGTCCCTCACTATTCCTTCACACCTGGACAAGAATAATATGCTTGTTACAAACCTGAAGTTACTAAGGACTTTTGAAGGTGTTTTTTTTTTTTTTATAAAGTCTATTTGTTTAACTTTTTCTGCAATGTGGTAAATACACTCTGTAAGGATTTTTTTTTTTTTTTTTTTTTTTTTTTTTTTTTGTGATGTGTATATTAAAAAGTCAGCATTTAATACCGGTATCTAGTTTTATTCAGGCTTCAGTGTTTGTTTGGGTAAAGAATCAGTAGGTACGGTATTGGTATTGTGCCCTTAAAGATGGAATTGCAAAAGGAGAGTAGACGAACAATTTTTTTCTCTCTCTCTGGGGGGAAAAACGGAGATTTCATTGGAAGCGATTTGGCAGAGAGGCAATAAATTTGGTGGAATATTGAGAGGCGATGTCTGAGTCGGGAGGAGAGGTGAAGGGTCAGGGGGAGGTAGGAGAAAGGGGGATGGGGGGAGTGGGGAGACAGGTGGAAGGGGGAAGGGGGAGTGGGATGCAGGAGAAAGGGGGATGGGTCAGGGGGAGGTAGGTGGAAGGGGGATGGGGGAGTGGGGAAGGAGAAGGGATGAATATAGGAAGGGAGGATTTGGGAAGGGTGAGGGGGAGGCAGGTGAAAGGGGGAGGGGGAAGTTGGGAAGGAGAAGGGAAGAAGTAGGAGAGAGTGAGGGGGAGATGGTAAAGAAAGAGAGTAATGAGCAAGGGAGGGAGGAAAATGGGAAGAGAAGGGGGATGGAAAAGTAGGAGAGAGTGAGGGAAAGATGTCAAAGGAGGGAGGGAGGGAGGGAAGGAATGAAGGAGGGAGGGAAAGAAGGAAGGAAGGAAAGGGGGAGGGAGGGAGGTAAGGAAGGAAGGAAGGAAGGAAGGAAGGAGGAGGGAGGGAGGGAGGGAAGGAAGGAAGGAGGAGGGAGGGAGGGAAGGAGGGAGGGAGGGAAGGAAGGAAGGAGGGGGGGAGGGAGGGAGGGAGGGAGGGAGGGAATGAAAGAGGGAGGGAGGGAGGGAGGGAATGTAAGGAGTCAGGTGAGAGCCAGCAGTGAACTGTGGACATTACGGGGTAAATATCTCCCTGGGTGTCGGCCACGTCGCCCCACTCTCATTTCCAGACTTATTGAAGGGGAGGGGGGGGGGCGCCAGGGAGAAAGTATGTAGGGAGGGGGGCACCGTGGAAAACGTATGGGGGGAAGGGGGCGCCAGGGGGAACGTATGGAGTGAGGGGGGGGGGGCACCAGGGAAAAAATATGGGGGGAGGTGGGCGCTAGGGGGAACGTATGGAGTGAGGGGGGGCACCAGGGAGAAAGTATGGGGGGAGGGGGGGCGCCAGGGAGAAAGTATGAAGGGAGGGGGGGGGGCGCCAGGGAGAACGTATGAAGGGAGGGGGTCGGTAAGGAAAAATTATCGGGTACGGGGGGCAGTTGAGTAACACGATAGAGGGAGGGGAGGTCACGAAAAACGATGCCGAGGAGGAGGGGGGGGGGGGGCAGAGAAAAAGGATGGAGGGGAGGGGGGGGATGCACAAAAAAGGATGACCGGGGGGGGGTCCAAGAAAAAGGATGGGGGTGAAGGTGGCCGGCTGAAGAAATGGATAAAAGGAAAAAAGTGAGGAGGACGGAAGAAAAAAAAAAAAAATGAAAAAAAAAATGGAAGAGTGTGGAGCGATTGAAAAAAGGGATGGAAGGACGAGGAGAGTTGGAGAAAAAGGGATGGAAGGACGAGGAGAGTTGGAGGACAGGGATGGAAGGACAGGGAGAGTTGGAGAAAAAGGGATGGAAGGACAGGGAGAGTTGGAGAAAAAGGGATGGAAGGACAGGGAGAGTTGGAGAAAAAGGGGATGGAAGGACAGGGAGAGTTGGAGAAAAGGGGATGGAAGGACAGGGAGAGTTGGAGAAAAAGGGATGGAAGGACAGGGAGAGTTGGAGGAAAGGGATGGAAGGACGGGGAGAGTTGGAGAAAAGGGGATGGAAGGACAAGGAGAGTTGGAGAAAATGGGATGGAAGGACAGGGAGAGTTGGAGGAAAGGGATGGAGGAGGAAAAAAGTGCAATATCCTCTGGGCCATTGGAGACTTCGAGAGATACGAGACTCAGGAGAAGGTGAGATTAATAAGGGGGAAATTTTGTGTTGGTAAATCTGGAGCAACCGAATCCTCCAAACCATTCCAAGCAACAAAACCCTATTATTTTTGCTCTTCTGGTCCTGTTTCCTAGCATACTTTGGAGGAATCATGGCACTCCAATGTACCAAAAAAGAATTATCACCTTAAGGAAGCCAGGCCAGGGTGACTTATCATTGAGAGAGAGAGAGAGAGAGAGAGAGAGAGTTACAAGGAGTTACAAGGAAAAGAAGTACCCTAGGGGACCTTACGATCCATACAAAGAGGGTACCTGTGGGTTTAGTTGCGCAAGTAGGCGACCGTCCTCGAATGTGTCATGTGAAACCATCAAGGAACACTCGCACAACGGCTTAAACACCTAGACGGTGGTTTAAGGCTTTGTCTAATCTGGACTTGAACTGATCCACAGAGTTGCTGTTGACCACATCAGCAGGAAGCGCGTTCCAAGTACCGCAGATGCTGTATGTAAAGAACTTACCACACAGATCACGGTTGTATCGCTTTAGTTCAAGTTTGTAGCCATGATTCCTGGTTGTGCCCTCACTGAGTTGGAAAATGTCCCTGTAGTCTACATTGTCAAAGCCTCGTAGTATTTTAAACACTTCGATAAGCTGACCACGCAGTCTCCGGGTTTCCAAAGAGAACAGGTCGAGTTCTACCAACCGATCTTTATAGCTCTTGTGTCTAAGAGAGGGTATAAGTTTGGTTGCCCTGGCTTGCACTCGTTCCAATCTCGCGATATCCTTCCGGTAAGAAGGACT
Organism: Petrolisthes cinctipes; assembly: GCA_033782935.1. Classification (NCBI taxonomy): domain Eukaryota; kingdom Metazoa; phylum Arthropoda; class Malacostraca; order Decapoda; family Porcellanidae; genus Petrolisthes; species Petrolisthes cinctipes. The sequence goes on from JAWQEG010007611.1 coordinate 23,066, forward strand.
CCAAAACTGGACTGCATACTCCAGGTGCGGTCGGACAAGGGAATTGTACAGACAAAGTACTATCTCCTTGTTCCGGTATCCAAACTGTCGCTTTATGTACCCTAACATCCTTTGGGCTTTCTTCTCAGCCTCAATACACTGCTTTGAGAACTTGAGGTCGCTGGTGATAGTTACACCCAAGTCTTTCTCAGTATCAGTGCTTACGAGAGCATTGCCCTTAAGGTTATACTCTGTTCGGGGGTTTCTGTGGCCTATATGCATAACTTTGCATTTGTTCACGTTAAATGGCATTTGCCACGTGTCAGACCACTCCCCGATCTTCCTAAGATCTTCTTGTAAGCGGGTAGTATTTCCTTCTTTCGCGACATTCATACCAAGCTTAGTATCATCGGCGAATTTGGAAATCTTGGCAACCATGTCACCATCCACGTCATTAACATAGATGATAAACAGTAGTGGTCCCAGAACAGAACCTTGGGGAACACCGCTAGTAACGGGCACCCACTCTGAAGCCTGTCCATTCACTACCACCCGCTGCCGTCTGTCACTTAGCCAGTTCTCTATCCAATTTGCCACATTTCCGTCTATGCCCAGTGCACGCACTTTCCGAAGGAGGCGGCGGTGGGGTACCTTATCAAAGGCTTTCTGAAAGTCTAAGTAGACAACATCGACCGCTTTATCCCGATCATGCTCACTGAAAACAAAATGGAAGAATTCCACCAGATTTGTGAGGCATGACCGGTGCTGCCGGAACCCATGCTGGGAACCCCTCAGTAGCAAATTTGATTCTAAGTGTGCTGTTATTTTGTCCACCATGATGCTCTCCATGAGTTTACAGACTATCGAGGTTAAACTGATGGGTCTGTAGTTTGACGGTTGGCTAGCATCTCCCTTCTTGAAGATAGGAGTCACCTCTGCCTCACGCCAGTCTCTAGGAACGCATCCAGTCTGGATTATCCTGTTGAAGACCATGCACAGGTGCCGTGATACTTCACCATGCACTTCTTTCAACACTCTAGGTAAGAACCCATCCGGACCGGGGGACTTGTTTGCTTTTAATTTGATTATTTTTCTCTCGATTTCTTCTTGGGTGAAGACCATTGACTCCAACTTCTCACTGAAGGAGTCCAAAGGTTCGGGAATGGGACCACTCTCCTCAGAGAACACTGAAGAGAAGTACTCATTTAAGAGGTTAGCATTTTCTGCATCAGAGTGCATCAATGCTCCATCCTCATTCACCAAGGGACCGATCCTGCGTCGGATTGGTTTACGGCCATTCACATAACTGAAAAACTCCTTGGGGTTCTCTTTGCAGAGTCTAGCCACACGGACCTCCTCAGCACGCTTAGCCGCCCTTATTTTGGACTTCACGTTTCGATTCAGTCTTCTATGACCGTCAAAGTCCCCAGATGCCTTCGCTCGACGATACGCAGTTCTCCTCTCCCTTAGTAGGTTACGGATTTCCCGATTAAACCACTTCGGTTGAATGAACTTCTGACCTGTTCCCTTCAGAGGAATAAAGCGCGACTGAAGTTCCATGAAGGAAGACAAGAATGACCTCCACAGATCATCAGCACTCTCTCCCTCCTCTAGTTCCATTTCAGCAACGCCTTCACGAAGACCTGCAAAGTCCGCTCTCCCCATGTCTAATTTTCTATGCACCGGGGTCACGGACTCCATATTAGGGACCTTAACTGAAAATCTTATAAGCTTGTGGTCGCTTCCACCTATTTCTTCATTTACAGAGAGGTCTTGAATGATGTCATCCTCGGAGGTGAGGACCAAGTCGAGTATGTTAGCACCTCTTGTTGGCTCCCTTACCCATTGAGTGAGGAATTCATCATTTACAAACTCCAAGAGTGGTGTGTTCTCGGCAGAGGGCTCTCTGGTTTCCCAGTCAACATGTGTGTTGAAGTCCCCCATAAGGATGCACACCCTGCCGTCCACTAGTTCACCCAGCAACTGGTATAGGTCCCTGTCCATCTCATTGAGTTGTCCAGGGGGTCTATAAAGCAGCAGGGTTCTGTATTTTGCAGTGCCTATTTCTAGGTCAACTCCAAGGAGCTCGTGGTTCGATGTGATGTTGCAGGTCATCGATTTGATGGAGTTCTTTACATACAACAGCACACCACCACCCCCTCTGTCCTCTCTATCTTTGTGGAAGAGTTGGTAGCCTGGAATCACGAATTCCCCTTCAAGATCTCTGTCTGAGGTTCTCAACCATGACTCCGTTATGGCCACCATCTCGGGTTCCTCTGTCGCAACGAGGGCCCGCAGTTCCAAAAACTTGTTTCGGATGGACCTGGCGTTGAACAATAGAACCTTCAGGGAACCCCCAACTGCAGGGCTCCCTATACTCTTCCGTTTCCCGGTTTGGTCATTGTCTTGGTAGTGCTGGGGATATCCTTCTTCAGGATCTCAGCGAATGTCTTCTCTGGGGTCACTCTAGCATAGCGACGAGGGCTCTCCTCCACGCTCGGTCGAGTGCTCCTGAGACATCGTCGGACGGCGTCTTCCATTAATTTGGAAAGCACTTCTTTCCCCTTTAGTGAGAGATGTGTGCCATCCCTCTGGTAGAGGTCGTCTCTACCAAAGAGTGAGGTGTAGGGGTCCACAAAGAACACCCCCTCGGCAGTACACAAATCAGCCAGGCGCTGATTTACTGCAATGTTCTTTGACAGAGCAGTCCCTAAAGGGCCTCTCCTTGGGAGCATGCCAACAACTACCCTTCTGCGGGTTTTTGACCCACAGTCGTCTACTGCACCGAGCACATCCGAGAGGACTCCTTCGGTCATGCCTACTCTACCATTTCTCAGGTAGATGTCATTACCACTCACCATGAGTGCAATGACAGCAGATCTGGACGTTTGGATCCTCTCAGCTTCCTTTCGGAGGTCAGCATTGCCACAACCTGGCAAACAATTCACCTTCACAGAAGTGTGAAGGCGATCTGCCATTAGGGGTTCCAGCCCTCGTGCCTGGGAATCACCTACAATGTGTATATCCACAGGCCTCTCCTTGGTAGGAGCACGAGATGCCTTGTGAGGAACCCGAGAGTGTTTTGAATTCCTGCCGGGCTCGTCACTTCCTCCAGGTTGCTTCTTCTTCGTCTTCTTTTCCTTCTTCATTTTCTTTTCCTTCTTATTTGATTCCTCACTTTCCTCTAATCCCTCCTCAATTGTCTTCTTGGGTTTTTCTTCCTTCTCCATATTCCCCTCCTCTTTTCCATCACACTTTTCTGCAGTCTCTTTTCCTTCTGCAGTCTCTTCTCCCTCTTCATTGTTGCTGTTCTTCTTCTTGTTGTTCTTCTTCTTCTTGTTCTTTTTCTTGTTCTTCTTCTTCTTCTTCTTTACCGCCGTGGTGGAGCTCTCCGGTGAAGAAGCTCCTTGGACTGCCTTGTCTCTCACATGGCAGTCACACCTCTGCGAGTCCATTCGGAGAACTTCCTCCTTTAGGGAGTTGTTCTCCTTCGTGAGCAGTGAGATGTGCTTCATCAACCTCTCCTCGAGAGAGAGAGAGAGAGAGAGAGAGAGAGAGAGAGAGAGAGAGAGAGAGAGAGTATAAGTGAGAGAGAGAGTGATCGAGTATAAGTGAGAGAGAGAGTGACCGAGTATAAGTGAGAGAGAGTGATCGAGTATAAGTGAGAGAGAGAGTGACCGAGTATAAGTGAGAGAGAGAGAGTGATCGAGTATAAGTGAGAGAGGAGGGGAACAAGGAGAGATGGTAGGTCTTCATGTGCAGCTAAAGAGGTGCATGGGGAGAGAGTATAAGCCATAAGATAATAATAAAGTTGATGAGAGTGTAGAGGGATAGAACAGGGATAGTGGCAACAACAATAATAAAATCGAAGTGTATTGACTAGGGGACGGAGAATGGGACACTAAAATATACTGAAAATAGAAGGGAAAAAAGAGTCTGGATGAATACTTTGAACCATGTTGCTTGGTGAGAGTTTAAGAGAGTGAGTGAGAGGGTTATTATTGTTATGAATAGTGAGGGGAATAGCCAGGGTTCTGAGATCTCGTGTAGGTTGGGGGGACTACGTTGATGAGACATTGTGTCGACTGTAAATGGGAACAGAACAGTAAACGAAATATGAAGAAATAAGGTTGATTAGAGGGACAAGGAAGGAAAAGAGCAAGATCAAAGAAAAGAACACTGATAAGGACCATACAGGGTAATAGGATCAGCAGAGGGACATTGTTGCTTGAAGGGGAGGACATTGTTGAGGAAAGCGAACAATGAGAAAGAGGGCAGGGCTTTCCTAGGGGAATTAATGAATTAATATACTATTTAGGGAAGATTGGGAGAGGGACATGAAAGACAAGGTTGGGGAAGGAAAGCCTAAAGAATGACAAAGATATAGAGGGGAGATGAACAGAATATGGGTTGAGGTATTATATTAAAGAGAACTGGTAAATTGAAAGCCAAACTAAATGTGGATCAATTAGAGGGAAGGTAGGGTTGGGGAAGGACCACCTGAAGAAGGGAAAGCAACTCTAGAGATACTGAAGGAGAATTGAGAGAGGGAATTGGGGGTTGGATAAAGGAAACGAAGAGAATTCAAGAGCCAGGCTTTGAGTCGAGAAGCACCAGACGCTGAGTTAACTTGTTTATCCCAAATTACACCCGGCTTGAGTCAAGGCTACGAGTTCCTCCACCATTCGCTAGCCTTGACTAAGCAAAGAATATTGGCTTACCAAGGCCAATTTACGTATTGGTAAAGAATTTCCGAGGCACATTGGTAGTAATTCTGATAATAATTTACCAGACTAAAATGCATAATTTTTTTTTATACTAATGAAATAGGTTAGCACCTGACCCACAGGAAACTACAGGTAAGGGATTAATGTATCCCAAGATAAATAACTTTTTCAGTGATAGCTGTTTGAAGCTTTGCTTTCTGTTTGACATTTGTAATCATTACAAACCCAGTTTCAGGGTTTTAAGTAATCGACATCCGGAGCGATTACTCTTTCAAAGTCTGAATGTACTAAGATCTTCAGTCATTTAGGGAGCTTGGAGATAGAGGGGACAGGTTCAGTAGGATCATGTTCTATGTGTTCCATCTACAACAATGTGTAAGTACTGAAGCAGGAAGTTGGTAATGGGTCGGAGGGAACGAAAAAGTTCCTCATTTATAGGGTTTGTATATTTGATAGGGTAAGGTAGGACTCGGAAAGTCTCCAGCTGCACCTGCTTTGTCCTGGAAGGGTAGATTGGCTCAGCCCAGTGGACGGCACCACACGGCACACCTCTGTCTGTGGCCAGCTAGATTAGATTTGCATGACTAATAATAAGGGCTCACTGCACCACAATATACTACAACACCACACTACACCAGAGAATACACACCATATCACAGGACATGACACCACATTGCAGCACATAACATCGACACCATTAATATAAAACACAACCCCACACCATTGATCACCACAACCACAACACTCCACTCGTAACAGTATGGTACAATATATGATTATGGAATACCACTTTGTTACTAGAGGCTCACCAAAGTAAAGTAAAGATGGTGATTGTTCCATTAGAGTTTCAGGGGATGTTTAAAAATAAGTTCTTTCCTTGAATTTTAAGAATCTGTAGCCTTGTATTAGAGGCAATATCTCCAGTTATGTACAGCCTTGATAGGGCATGATTAAAGAGTTGAAATTTGAAACTCTCGAGTGTCTGATTGCATAGGTAATGAGAAGACTCTTAAGAATTTCAGTGCTACGTGGATAACCTAGCAATGGAAGCAACTGCATAACTTTGAACCTCACTATACTACAGTTGAGCATGCCACATTGTTCATCTTTGCCCTGCAGTCCAATATAGATCACAACAACAAAACGAGACATTAAGTTCTACATGACACCGCCCCTACTGTATGTCCAGCGAACTAAAACACACAAACACACACGTGGCTACAGTCTCTTTCCCGTATACATCACGAAGCATTTTATTTTCCCAGAATGAACCGCACTGCAAAATACTACCATTGTACAGTACCACTTCACAAGAGGTTGGTTGGTTGGTTGTTGATGAAGATGACCACCACCAACCACCATCCATCTGCCCCCCTTCCCCTCTCCCCCCCTTCCCTTCTCTCCTCCTTCCCCTCTCGCCCCCTTCCCCTCTCCCCCCCTTCCCCTCTGCCCCACTTCCCCTCTCCCTCCCTTCCCCTCTCCCCTCTCCCCCATTCCCCACTCCCCCCTCCCCTCTCCCCCCCTTCCCCTCTCCCCCCCTCCCCTCACTACCTCTTTCCCGCTAACCATACACTCCAGTACACTCGACCAATCAGGCGCGTGCTGTAGATGTTCTCTGATTGGCCCCACTGCCCGGTTTGTTTTTGGTCGCTCCCTCTCATTCCACTGGTGTGATTACAGACCATCTTGCTTGTCGGATTCCACGGGTGTGTGTGTGTCTGTCGTTGTCGTGCGTGACCAACTCCACCAGACCTTCAGGCGTATTGAGAATTGATGGGTTTTCTTAGCTTTCAACACGGGAAATGAGCTTTTGGCAATTGATGGGTTTTCTTAGATTTACTTGGGGAAATAATTTAGATACTTAAGACCTGATTTGATTTTCTGGATATCTTTGACGGGGAAATAATTTAGATAGTTAAGACCTGATTTGATTTTCTGGATATCTTTGACTTTCTTAACCTAAAAAAAAATATATATAACTTTTTCTCTATCAGAATCGCAGAGTCTTGATTAATTATCTGGGAAGTTTAAGGGATGTTCTCGTCCTCAAACTAGAAGAACTTTTAATCATTTTCATTACGGGTTTTCTTAATTATTAAAGGAGACTTGTAAGTAAGTTTTATGAAGGGTGGAAGTGGGGTTAGATGTAATAAAGTGAGGTTGAAAGGCAGTCTGAGTCTATGTAATTGAGGTACGTTGGATAGGATGGGACTAAGTGTGGTTGAGTGTTTGGGGGACCTTGGGGAAATGATAGCGATGAAATGATATGGTGTTGGATGTTGAAGGTTGGTTGGGAGTGGGGATGAGTGAGTGGGTGTGTGGAGTACGAATAAAATATAAAAAAGGGAACAGAGTAAGGTACATGGAGCCAGTGGGAAGGGTTAAGTAAGTAGGGCTGACGTGAGTGGGATAGGCAAGGGTAACAAAAATGAGATGGAATGGCGCAGGTTGGGGGGGGGGGTATGATGGAGGCGGGGGGCGAGGAGGGGGGGGGGCAGAGCATGATTGGGTAAGTGGAAGATGGGCAGCTGATGTTTGGGCGATGCGAAGTGTAATGAGGTGAAGTGAAGCGATACTAATGGGACAAGTTGTAGGTAAAAGAGGTGGGGCAGGATGATCTGAATTGGAGAAGAAATTGTGCAGACCGACAGTACATTAAGCTGGGTGGAATAATTTGGAGTGGGTGGAATCCGTAAATAAGTGGGTGGTACGGGGCTTAGTGGGGGTGGGGTGGGGAGGGTGTAACAGTAGGGGGACAACATCGAGGGGGATAGTGGGTGGAGGTGGGGTGAGTTTGAGTAAATTTGTGTGTATTTAATTGAGTGGAACCATATTTAGTGGGTGTGTTTTGAGTGCGTGGTTTGAGGAAGATATAGTAGGTGGGTTTTGAGTGCGTGGTTGGAGGAAGATAATTATAGTAGGTGGGTTTTGAGTGCGTGTGTGCGTGGATGGAACAAGATTAATTAGTTGGTGGGGTGTGTTTGGATGCGTGGAGGGGGTGGAACAGGGTCGTATGGTGGGGGGGGGGGGTTGTCTGCTGGCTGGGGGAAAGGGGGTAGGGATGGAGGAACTGGACAGCATCAACTTTTTTCATTAGCTCCCTGTGCTATGGGAAAGTTTGCACGAGGAGTAGACGGTCCTTGGTCGAACATCTTAAAGGTAATATTTCACAGACTACCTTCTCGTTTTCCTCACTCTATATTCCTCTCCTTTCCTTCCCAATTTCTCTTCTTTCCCATTTTCCTTTCCTTTCCATTTTCCTTTCCTTCCCATTTTCCTTTCCTTCCCATTTTCCTTTCCTTCCCATTTTCCTTTCATTTTCATTTTTCCTTCATTTTTCTTCAGTGTTCTGGCTTTTTATCTGGTTTCTTTATTCTCCATCTTACCTCTCTCTCGTCTTTAACTTCTTCGCTTCCCCTTCGTTTGCCCATTTTCACTCCCTTAACTTTCCCTTTATTACACTTCAATATACTTTACTTTCCAACCCCTAACTCTCCTTTTTCCTGTCATTCATCTCGTCTCCCTTTTAACTCTCACTATGCATTCTCTCCCCTTCATTCCACCCCCTTTTTTCTCCACCCCTCTTACGTTCCCTCCTCTTCTTTCCTACCTTCACTCCCCGACCCTCTCGTTTCCTCCTCTTTGATCAGCTTTAATAGGCACCGGCTTGTTAATGGAAGTAATCTGGTGTGTGAAAAATTGGAGGGCTACGACTGCTTCCCCCAAACTGTGCCAGAAGACAGAACCCCTCCTTTTGAGATTAGGCAATGTGTTTCGTAGCAATGTTTGGACACCTCAATAATAATCTCCACTTTGACCATGTCGGATTATTTCCCTTATTTCATCAAGCGTTTGGTCCTCCCTCTAGGTGAGATGTATCTAGCTACTGAAAACTGAAATATTACAGACAATGTGGACTCTGTTTATTTTGTTCACTGCTATATTCTGTATCTCTGCTTACCTTGTCCACTGCTGTATTCTGTATCTCTGCTTACCTTGTCCACTGCTGTATACTGTATCTTGGATTACAAATATATTTTTTTTTTTTTAGTGTTATATTGTCTGACGCAGAATGAATCGAGAGAACTATTACGCATAGTTGTCTCAGTAAGTTACCGTGCCATATGTTTCCTCGTAGTAAAATGTGACAATAAAATTCGGGTAATATAGTTATTTTATCAGAATTAAAATAATAAACCTTTGAACTGCATATGATGACTTAGATGGGTAACTAACTAACTGCTTGTTGTTATAAGACCAAGAACGAGTTGCAGTAAATAGAAGCAGTGGTGGTGTCTAGCAAGGTGGAGGTGTCTCGTCCTTCCCTGTACGGTAGGTAAGATATTCAATAAACAAAGTGTTACTGACGACCACTTGAAGGCACACTGATAGATACGTCCACGATGGTTCCCTTGTGTCCCCTTCATCACCTGTACACCCTCGGTAGCTCTCCCCTTCTTTCCCCTCCCTCTCTCTTTCATCTCCCTCCCTCTTTCATCTCCCTCCCTCTCTCTTTTCTCTCCCTCTCTCCTCTCCCTCTCTCCCTCTTTCCTCTCCCTCCCACCCTCCCTCCCTCTTTCCTCTCCCTCCCTCTCTCTTTTCTCTCCCTCTCTCCTCTCTTCCTCTCTCCTCTCTCCCCTCCATCCCTCCCTCCCTCTTTCCCTCCCTCCCTCTTTCCTTCCTTCCTTCCTCTGTGTCCCCTCCATCACATGTACACCCTCTGCATATCTCCCCTCTTTCTCTCCAAACGTTCATCAACATGTGCACACCTACCTCTCTCTCCCTTCCCTCCCTCCTTCCTATTTCCCTCCCTCACCTCCTTCCTTCCTTCCTCATCACCTACAGTATACCCTCACTTGCATACAGTAGGACTAATCTGTTTCCTGACATAATTTAGAGGAATGATTAGACTTACAACTTCACCATATTTGATGACCCCCTTAATTAAGATTTAAATATTATATTTTTTTCCAATAATGTTTCCTCATTTCGCTTCCATTTTTCATGTACTTTCTGTTATAATCTCTTCTCTTCTTTATCTTTGTTTCATCGTACTCTTCCTTCTCCCTCTTTTCCACAATGTTTATCTCCTTTCATCGTGTTCTTCCCTATACCTCTTTTCCCAATGTCCTTCCCTATACCTACCTCTTTTTCCCAATGTTATTTTCCTTCATCGTGTCCTTCCCTAAACTTACCTCTTTTTCCCCATTGTTATTTTCTTTAATCATGTCGTTCCCTATACCTATACCTCTTTTCCCCTATGTTATTTTCCTTCATGGTATCCTTCCTTATACCTACCTCTTTTTCCCAATGTTATTTTCCTTCATCGTATCCTTCCCTATACCTACCTCTTTTCCCCCCAATGTTCTTTTCCTTCATCGTATCCTTCCCTATGCCTACCTCTTTTCCCCAATGTTCTTTTCCTTCATCGTAACCTTCCCTATACCTATACCTCTTTTCCCCAATGTTCTTTTCTTCATCGTGTCCTTCCCCATACTTACCTCTTTTCCCCAATGTTCTTTTCCTTCATCGTGTCCTTCCTTATACTTACCTATCTATTTTCACCATCTCTTACCCCACCTCCTACACACACCATCCGTCCGTCTTTAAATCCAGGCTTAGGTTGGCTTCCCTTCATCTGCCGTCCACCTTCAGCCAGACCTCAGCCTCTAGTGCCTCTTTATTATTTCCTCGTCTTCTTTCTCATCTAACATTTTTTTCATTTTCCTTCAGTCTCCAGTGCCTTTTTATTATTTCCTCGTCTTCTTTCCCATCTAAAAAATTTTCTAATACCCCTACATTTTTTTTTCATTTTCCTTTTTATTATTTCCCATCTAACATTTTTTTTAATACCCCTACATTTTTTTCATTTTCCTTCAGCCTCCATTACCTTTTTATTATTTCCTCGTCTTCTTTCCCATCTAACATTTTTTTTAATACCCCTACATTTTTTTTATTTTCCTTCAGCCTCCAGTGCCTTTTTATTATTTCCCATCTAACTTTTTTTTTTTAATACCCCTACATTTTTTCATTTTCCTTCAGTCTCCAGTGCATCTTTATTATTTCCTCGTCTTCTTTTCCATCTAACATTTTTTTTTTTTTTAATACCTGAACATTTCTATTTTAACTTTTTCCTTTTCCTTCTCTTGTTTTACATCATTGGCTTTCTCCTTTTTGTGTATTCTACTTCTTATTTTTATCCTATTATTGTTTATCTTAAATGTCCTCTCCTTTCCCTTCCTCCACCATCTCCATTTCACTCTTCTGTCCACTCTCCCTCCTCCTCTACCTTCTACGTTCTCCATTTCACTCCTCTACCCTCTCCTCCCTTTCCTCCTCTCCCTTCTACGTACTCCATTTCACTCATCTTTCCCTCCTCCTCTCACCTCTCCTCCCCTTCCCCTCTCCTCCCTCTTCTCCCCTCTCCTCCCCCCCCTTCCACCTCTCCCTCTCCTCCCTTTTCTCTCCTTCCTCCTCTCTCCTCTCCTTCCTCCTCTCTCCTCCCCCTCCGTCCTCCTCTCCCCTCTCCTACCCTTCCTTCCCTCCCCACCCGTCCCCCTCCTCTACCTTCTCCTCCCCTTCCTTCTCTACCCTCTCCTCCCTTTCCTTCTCTACCCTCTCCTCTCCTTCCTTCTCTCCCCTCTCTCCTCTCCCTCCTCCTCCTCTCCCCTCTCCCCTCCCTTCTCTACCCTCTCCTCCCCTTCCTTCTCTCCTCCCACTCGTCCCCTTGCAGCTCAGCCGTGTGCAGTGGTCCGTGAGGCTGACCAGACGGATGGGACGACACGCCAACACTCCACTGTTTATTTAGTTTTCTAGGGTTTGGACGCCTTGTTGGGCCTCATACTGCTGCTGGTGGTGGTGGTGGTGGTGGTGTAGTAGGATACGCACACAGTCTCGCCCCACATCACCAGCTGAACTGCATGAATAGATACCAGGCACTAACTATGTATAGCTGGATGAGGTTTTTGGTATCGATACGAAATTTGGGTGTACAGTACCTCACCAAAAAAAAAAAGCCTGTTTAATATCCTTTCCGGTGTGTGTAAATTTTATGCATCACTTAGAAATGGTTATGATTGGAACTTTATCCCGTTTTTTTTTTTTTTTTTTTTTTTTTTTTTTTTTATATATGTGTATGGTATGAAGGGATGAACTGCCTGGCTCTGTGGAGGAAATACATTAGTGAGGTTCTTCTGCCCTGTCACAACACCTAATTAGTGGACCCTGGGGACTACTGTAGTTCTCACGAAGGGCAGGTGGAGGGGGTAGATGTAAGCCTATATGTTTAAGGAGGTAATTTTCACTTTTGTTATATTGGAGTGCCTTGATTCCTCCAAAGTATATGCCAGGAAACAGAACCAGAAGAGCAAAAATAATGGCGTTCTGTTGTTTGGAATAGTTTGGAGGATTCAGCAGTTGCTCCAGATTTACCAACACAAACTTTCCCCCTTAAGTACTCGTGGAGGGAGAGAGAATAGAGAGAATTGGTATGGAGGAGAAGCAAATGTAGAAATATGAAAGGAGAAATTCCTTCCTTTCGTTTTATCTCCCCTTCTCCTCTCCTCTCTTTTCATCTCTCCTCCTCTCCTCTTTTCATTTCCCCTTCGCCTCTCTCCCTGCTCTTCCCAAAGTGACCCTGAGCGTTTGAATTGCCGAAAGGAAAACTTATGAATATTGAACGGTAGATACAGAGATAAGACGTGATAAGGGGAGACAGGTAAGCAGGCAGAGAGAGTAAGAGAGATGGAATTGAAAGACGAGATGATAGAGGGAGGTCGATAAGAAGTGAAGGAGGTGGGTGGAAACTGGTGATAGATAACAGGCAGACAGACAGGCAGGGAGAAGGACAGGCGAGGAGATAGAAAGATACAGAAAATATACATAAAACGAATGAAGCAAACATGGAATCACACAGGGAAGGAGAAATGTTATTGACTCCAGAGATATTATTCCGTGGGACTGAGGCTGTATCTCCTTTTTATTTTTTTTTATCGGTAGAGAGTGAGTGCACTAGCCTTCCTGTGTGTGTGTGTGTGTGTTGTTTTGTTGTTGTTGTGTGTGTGTGTGTGTGTGTGTGTGTGTGTGTGTGTGTGTGTGTGTGTGTGTGTGTGTGTGTGTGTGTGTGTGTGTGTGTGTGTGTTGTTTTGTTGTTGTTGTGTGTCTGTGTGTGTGTGTTGTTGTTGTGTGTGTGTGTGTGTTGTTTTGTTGTTATTGTTGTGTGTGTGTGTGTGTGTGTGTGTGTGTGTGTGTTCGTGGGAAATTAATAGCAGTGAGGTTTTTATATACTCATTCTTTGTTAAACTGTGGATTGCATTGTGTGGAAGGAAGGTCAGAGGGGACTGAAGTTATTTAGGTCTCATTGTTGAAACAGAATGGCCTTTTTATGGACGGCAATTCATATATAGCTGATGTTGGTATTCCTTCAGTACACTCGTGATACATAATCCCTGACCAGAGACGAACGGCAGGCACCACACACACACACACACACACACACACACACACACACACACCCTGCATTCGAACTCAGCCTCTATATGTGTACCGGGTGGGGAAATGAACAATACCAGGCGATTCGAAGCTTTCTGCTCCTCACACTCTGGTCAGAAATTATGTATCACGAGTGTACATCTGTCTTCTGTGAATAAACTGTATAGAACTCGATTCCGTGTGTCTGAAGTGTGCCACAAGTATCTTTGATTAATGCCACTATCATCTTTCTGTTCTGTCATTTTTTTTTTTTTTTTTTTTTTTTTACTAGCATGCAATTAGTGTCTTTAATTTTCCTTGTTTGCTTAAGGGGGTGCGGGAATAAGGGGACAGGCTTGGGGGAGGGTTTAGGGGGTGCGGGAGTAGGGGACAGGCTTGGGGGGGGGGTTTAGGGGGTTGCGGGAGTAGGGGACAGGCTTGGAGGGGGGGGGGGGTTAGGGGGTTGCGGGAGTAGGGGACAGGCTTGGGAGGGGGGAGGTTAGTGGGGTGCCGGAATAGGGGACAGGCTTTCTACCCCTCCCCAAAAGCATGTCCCCCTATTCCCGCACCCCCCAAACCCCCCCGCCCCCAAGCCTGTCCCCTACTCCCGCACCCCCTTAAGGGAAGGAACTCGTGATGGTAAATTGGGGGCCTACTGATTCCTCCATACTATGTCACAAAACAGATCCCCTATTCGTAATATTGAAGTAATTTTTTTCCTGGTATACTATGGAGGAATCAGTAGCTCTCCAGTTTACCAAAAAGAAGTCCTCCCCTTAAGTCTTCAGTGTTGCAGGTTTGTTAATGTCATCAATGTTTGCTTGTCGGTGGTATCACTCTGTTGTATTTTTGTTTGTTTGTTTGTGTCGTCTGAGCCACTGACAACCACATCCTCTGACCGGTTTGTTTACATCAGCCGCCTCTCCCACATCCTCCTGTCAGCTGTGTGTGTGTGTGTGTGTGTGTGTGTGTGTGTGTGTGTGTCAACTCAGGAAACAAGGAACCTTACCATTCGTAAAGTTATTTTAATTCAGTCATGGCTTCGTTACCATAAATCACGTAGATGAAAAATTTGGGATGATTCTATAAAATTGTAAAAAAAAAAAAAAAAAAAAAAAAAAAAATCTCCTCTTAGGTATACAGTAGGTACTTGGAGTTAGTGCAAAATGTCGTAACTCAAAATGTAGGTATGAATATAGTCATGAATATTCTCCTTTGTGCGTGAAAAAAAGTAGAGAACAGTTTAGAGAATATATTACATGTTGTCAGAGAGTTTGGTGCAGCGGCAACGGATCGTTTAACATGGTCTGAAAGTTTGGCCAAAGAGAATATATGCTATGATTCCGGAAAGGATGGTAAAAAAAAAAATAATAATAAAAAAAATAAACTCGAAACACGAAATTTAGTCAGAAGGGGGTTGCTATGTGAACCAGGGAAAGGGGGTTAGGGGGGGGGGCAAGGGATGGGAAAGGGGGCGAGGTGAGGGAGAAAGGGGGCGAGGATGGGGGAGGAAGGGGGTGAGGTGAGGGAGGAAGGGAGTGGGCCAGGAGAGGAGGAAGGGGGCGAGGATGAGGGGAGGAGGGGGGCGAAGTGACGGGGGAGGAGGGGGGCGAAGTGACAGGGGAGGAGGGGGGCGAAGTGACGGGGGAGGAGGGGGAAGGGGGGGAGGCAGTGCAGCGACATCCGGGCTCCAGGTGCGTAACTTGTCACCCTGAGATAGATGAGGTGAACAGATGAACCCAGTGGATATCCCAGGCACACCACTCACTCTGGTCCAGTCGCCCCAACACCCTCTCTCTCTCTCTCTCTCCCTTCCCCCCTCCTCTCTCTCTCTCTCTATCTATTTATCTATCTATTTATCTATCGGTCTGTATGTCTCTCTCTCTGTCTGTCTGTCTCTCTCTGTCCGTCTGTCTGTCTCTCGCTCTCTCTCTGTCTCTCTCTCTCTCTCACACACACACACAGCATTTATTTACATATTAATCTGGACGCTGGGAGGGGAGGCTGTCTCTCTAAATGTATAAATTCATGACGCTACTCTGGTCACGCCTCCTGCCTCCTCAGCCTCCAGCTACACACACTCCAATTCTCGTTTACCTGAAAAATATTTATTGGTGTGAATATTTCCTCATTTTTTTTTTATTTTTTTTTTTCCGTTTCCCACTGTATGTTTTTTAGTGTTGTATTTTTTTTTTCGTATAAATATCTTTTTAATTAAATGTAGTTAGTAGGTATGTATATGAATGAGAAGGGAAATGGGTAGAATAAAAGTAACGAGGAATATATCTGTTTGAGGTGATTGACACTTGAGTTATTTGAATTAAGTCGAGCCAAACATTACTGACACCAACAACAAACACATATACTGTAGTTTTGGTATATATAATTCGTCGATACCGTTGCATTCGAAGGTGTTATAACTATTGCACGTGACTTGTCCAGGTGAACAAGGAGAAAGTGCAAGAAAAATATGGTTGTATAATGGCAAAATCTGACAGTCCTTTGTAGTTAACCCTCGTATGTTTATGAATGAACCACTGGAGACCCATAGCCAATGTAAGATGGCACGTGATTGGCTGAACTTTGAGTAGAGGTGGAGATGTTGACAGATACATCTATATTTTTCTTGCACTTTCTACTTGCTCAACTGTACACTCGCAATCCAAAATTTGTATCCAGGTCTTGTTGAAGTTTCGAATCATTTGACATACTAGTGAACCAATTACAACGCTTATCCTGTTTCATATTTGCTTGAACTCGCTTAATACTCGATCAGGCTATTCGAAACAAGCCTGGATACATATTTTGGATTGCTAGTGTACAGTTGGGGAACAAAGTATCTGGACACCGTTGACGGCTTCTGGTAACAATGTCAGTGATAAAAACGTTAGTAATAGACATAATTCATTCATTACTACATAACGATAACTGATAATGGGTGACGTCGACCAACTACAGACAGTGAAATAAAAGTTATCCTTCAATTTATAAATATTTTCTCTCATTGATGTGTTTACTTTTGGGGATGTTGCCAGAAGCCGCCAACAGTGTTCAGATACATTATTCCCCAACTGTACATGGCAATAGTGTTTTTTTTTTTTTTTTTTTTTTTTTTTTTTTTTTTTTCTGTGGGGTAGTGTGAAACAGGAACAGACTTGGGTAGGAAAACATTGCTCACTGCAGCTTCCGTATACTTTTTCTATAATATTTCTTGGGGTGATATTATTATTCATGCAAGTGGGTTTTCTTTTTATGTTAGAGAACCAACTTTGCATTTTCTTGTTAGTGGATAATTGGTTAGACGTACGTGGCTGTACCCATCTCAACTGGTGGTCAGACATATTAAGGGACCCTGGGATGTAGTCAGAAAATTGGAGGTAAACGAGTCCTTCAAATATTGCCACGAAACACCACCTATATGGAAGGAGTTTGTTTCGTGGCATGGTCAGGAAGAAATCAGCAGAAACCTCCAATTTTCATACACGATCATAGGGTCCTTAAGGAGAGCTTCTGTTATGGACAAAATGGAGGGTTTATGAACTTTCTGATTCCTTCATACGAGGCATCAAAACTATCCTATAATCTTATACTTATATACTAGCCTGTTTCCTGGCATACTTTGGAGGAATCAGTAACCCTCCAATTCAACCCACACATGAGAGGAAGGCTCGCTCAAGTAATATAAGGGAATGAATGAGAGATAAAAGATAAGGAAGTGAGTGGAGGATATCAGCAGTAGATCAGTAGTTGCCGTCAGCACCACTTGCCCTTAATCGGTCTCTTATTAGTTCAGGGGTCGTTGTCCACTTTTTGTTGAAGTTACCTGTAGGATTTATTGACCCGGGTACACACACACACACACACACACACACACACACACACACACACACACACACACACACACACACTCACACTCACACTCACACACACTCACACACACTCACACTCACTCACTCACTCACTATCACTCACACACACACACACACACACACACACACACACTCTCTCTCTCTCTCTCTCTCTCTCTCTCTCTCTCTCTCCTCTCTCTCTCTCTCTCTCTCTCTCTCTCTCTCTCTCTCTCTCTCTCTCTCTCTCTCTCTCTCTCTCTCTCTCTCTCTCTCTCTCTCTCTCTTACACACACACACACACACACACACACACACACACACACACACACACACACAATTTATAGATGGATTTATCACCGGGTGTAAAGTGTGATATGAGTGGCTGGTGCATAAATCCTTGTTAATACAGAATCTTTACGAGGTTTGTGTGCTAGACATACGAGTTAGGAATATGTTTTTTTTTTTTTTTTTTTTTTTTTTTTTTTTTTAAGAAGTAATACTGTCTGACGTTACCCAATGTGATATAATAAAAGTGGTTAATTTTCTGAAATGATTGCAATATTTTTTTTTTTAAAGAAGTAATAAAAGTGGTTAATATTCTGAAATTATTGCAATTTTAGTGGCGACGGTGATGTAGTTTTGTAGTTACTTTTAGTCCTTCCTGTATCAGTGTGAAATGGAAGTTGGCTCCATACGCTAATGTAAACACCAAAAAAAAATCTTGATAAAAAGTTTGTTGCTCTTTTTATAGCAAACTTTCAGTGATTCTTGTGATACAGTTTGCGCAAACCAATTTCTTTTTACGTCCTTCATGTAAAATGTGCATTGATGGACTACTCGCTAGGTCAGCAGTACAAATTAAAAATACTTGAATTTTTTTACGTTATACCAACCAAACATTCAGGGGTGACGGTGGTGATGCAGTTTCGCTATTTATTTTTCTTTCCGTGTTCGAGGCGTAAAGTGTAGGTAGGTGGGTAGGCTGTCAGGACTCCCGCTTGGGTGATGTGTGAAAAAATAGTTGATCAGTTTTGAAAAATACCGACACATTTCAGCAGCGGGCGGTGGGTTGTGGTGATACATACTATTTTTCCAGTAATTGGGTGTAGTTCATGAGTGATTTTGCGCCCTGCCAACGAGGGTGGAGTGGGGTATTTCGTGGCATTATTGTGCCGTAAATCTTTCGGGAACGAGTGGTGTAGTCTCAGGCAGGGCAGGTGTAGTGGAGGGGGATGTGTTGCAGGTAAGGGGGGGCAGTGCAGGTGTAGTGAAGAGGAAGTTGTAGCAGGTATGGGGGCAGTGCAGGTGTAGTGAAAGAGGAAGTTGTAGCAGTTATGGGGGCAGTGCAGGTGTAGTGAGAGAGGAGGGGTGTAGCAGGTGTAGTGAAAGAGGAGGGGTGTAACAGGTATGGGGGCAGTACAGGTGTAGTGAGAGAGGAGGAGGGTAAATAGGTAATGAGACAGAGATCGCTGAGGTGGAAAGGGGAAAGGGTGAAACAGGTATGAAGATCAGAGATGTGTGTGTGGGAGAGGAGGGAGGGTAAGGTGTTTGAGAGCAGGAGTGGTGGCAGGGCATGGGGGTTGTAGGGTGGGGGAGGAGTTGTAGGGGGTTGGGGGGTTTGTTACAAAGGGGTGGGGGAGGGGGGTTTGCAGGTGCGATAGCTGAGACGGGTGTGGTTGGACAGGATGGGTTTAACAGATGCAGGGGACAGGGATAACCACACCACTCCACTACTAACCACACCACTCACACTAACCACACTACTCACACTAACCACACCACACACCACTCCACCAACCACACCACTCCACCAACCACACCACTCCACCAACCACACCACACCACTCCACCAACCACACCACACACCACTCCACCAACCCACACCACTCCACCAACCACACCACTCTACCAACCACACCACACCACTACTAACCACACCACTCACACTAACCACACCACTCATACTAACCACACCACTCATACTAACCACACCACACTCATACTAACCACACCACTCACACTAAACACACCATCGTACATACCACTCACGCTAACCACACCACTCACACTAACCACACTACTCACACTAACCACACCACTACTAACCACACCACTCCACTAAACACACCACTCACACTAACCACACCACTCCACTAAACACACAATCAAACATACCAACTTCCAAGCAACTCCTCCTCCCCTACTAGTAACCACCTCACCACACCACACCAGACCACACCACACCACACCACACCACACCACACCACACCACACCGACCAATACATCCTTCCATTCCAGACTAATGGTTAATTCACCCAACATTAACTCACAGAACAATGGCTCTTTTACTACTTTTAGCGGACCATTAGCGACCTATAGTGTTGGATCTGGGGCTACTTTTACACGGTCCTGGTGAAGTGTAAGTTGGTGTTGGATGATCAGATTTTATTAGGGGGGGGGGAGGAGGGGGACGAAGAAACCATTACTATCTTGCTATGTAAAATTAAAGGTTTGGTTATGACTAATTTTTTCTGTATAATTATAAAGGATCCATAGAGAGAACAGTACGTAATAATACTAGGATGGTTTTATAACATACATATTTACATACATACATACATGCATCGGAAAGTATAATAGTACGGTAATTTATATACTTTAGAAAGACATTTGTGTACATACATACGAGCACTTGTAGTACATGCGAATTAATATTTTTGTGGTGTGTCTCTCTCTGATGGAGTTTGTAGGAGTGTGTGTATGGCTTACTATTATTATACGGTATGTAATTATGTAGAGTTGGTACGGTAAAATTTTATGTCTGTTTGTTTGTGTGGTTGGATTGGTGTGTACATACATGAGCTGGTGTGTATGTGTGTGTGTGTGTGTGTGTGTGTGGGTGTATAAGAGAGAGAGAGAGAGAGAGAGAGAGAGAGAGAGAGAGAGAGAGAGAGAGAGAGAGAGAGACTGACTTTGATGAACTTGGACTGGTAGAGGCATCAAAGGGGGCAACACTCGCAACCCTCCCACGTCAATTTAACTTTTGATAATGCACGGAAAGTGGCCGACTATAAACGTCCAGGGGAAGCAAAAGAAAAAAAAAATTGAGTGAGTGAGTGAAAAGATACAGAGAGAGAAAATGAGGGAGAGGGGGAGACACAGGCAGAGGGAGAAAGGATAGTATGCAGAAAAAGAGAGAGAGAGAGAGAGAGAGAGAGAGAGAGAGAGAGAGAGAGAGAGAGAGAGAGAGAGAGAGAGACAGAAGGGGGTGAGGTAATGCAATGTTCAAATGGCTGAAAAATAGTAAATAGCCGAGGAAATTGGATCTTTTGTAGAGGGTGCAAAACACACACACACACACACACACACACACACACACACACACACACACACACACACACACACACACACACACACACACACACACACACACACACACACACACACACACACACACCACCACCACCAACGCCCTTCATTTCTTTCTACCCTATAATATATCCTCCTGTACAGTCATGGCAGGAAGTCCATGAGCAAAGAGTTGGAACAAGATAAAAAAAAGTTTCCACACACCTCTGACTGACTGTGGCAACTCAACAAAATTATTAGTAATGTTTTTTGGGCACATTTTTTGTTTTTCTTAGAATTACAAGAGATAGCTGCTCATATCCCCTGCTCATGTACTTTCAGAAATGACTGTACCTACCCTTGTACTCATTGCAACCTCTTCACTTCTTGCCTCCCTTGTTGCTGACTTGTGGGTTGGTTGGCCTCTTGATGTGGGGATTCCATTCTCTATTTTTTTTTTTTTTTTTTTTTTTCTTTGATGTACTGTGAAAAAATTTAATGGGACTTTGAATGAGAGGAGAGGACTGCAGGAAATTCGTACTGAAGTGTAACTGTACTTAGGTGTTTGTTTGGATGCTTGTGTGTGTGTGTGTGTGTGTGTGTGTGTGTGTGTGTGTGTGTGTGTGTGTGTGTGTGTGTGTGTGTGTGCGTGTGCGTGTGCGAGTGTGTTTGTGTGTGTGTGTGTGTGTGAATTTGTAGTGATGTGATGTATGTGTACTGTAAATGTATTCTTGTAAGTGTAATTGCGTTTGTTTGCGTGTGTGTTCCTGTGAGTGTATTTGCGTGTGTTCCGTGTGTATTTGTCTGTGTGATAGAACCCTTTGCTATTTTTATTCCCGTGTCGTGTTTTTAGTTTTGTGTGGCAAGGTTTCCGTTTGATGTGTGAAGGTTGTAGGATTTTTATCTGTCTGTCTCGTGCATACATTATCCTCTTTACTCTTGAACCCTCTCTCTATAATTTATTCCACATTTTTATCCCTTTGTTTTCCCTTTCCCTTTCATCAAATTTGACTCCCTTTCTTTCCCTCTCTGGTTTCTCTTTGGCCCTCTCTTTCTCCCACTCTCACCACAATTACTGCATTTTCATCCCTCTGCCCCACTCACTAATATCTCTGACCTCCCTCTCCCGTTTCACCACTCATCCTGATTTTTTTCTCCCCACTCACCACTCCTTTGGGCCTCTTCTCCTCACTCGTTATTATCTCTGACTTTCCTTTCCACACTTTCCTCCCTCATTATTACTCCCCCCTCCCCCCCTCTCTCTCTCCCTCTCTCCATCAAAATCATCATCCACAAATCCCAGTCATCCCCACTCTCTTCAACATCCCTTTCCCCCATCATCATCCACCATTCTTTCAGCATCCCTTCCCTTCACACATTACCCAACCCCCGTCTAGTCTCATCTCATCTCATCTCATCTCATCTCACACCCATACCGTTCACACATCCTCCCCAAACCCATCCAACATCCCCATTACTTCAACATCCCTTCCCTTCACACATTACCCAACCCCCGTCTCGTCTCGTCTCAAACATCCCTTCCCTTCACACATTACCCAACCCCCGTCTCGTCTCATCTCATTTCATCTCGTCTCACACCCATACCGTTCCTCTCTCAGAAGCGACGACGGCGGCGGCAGCGTGTTTGCCAACGATAACACCACACCACGTCCTTTTCCAGTGGGGCGGCGGCCGTAATGGATTTCCAATGTGTTAACTTAGCGTCCCCCACACCAAGGAAATGGCTCAATCTCGGCTGGGATATGGAGTGTATTGTCTGGGTGGCAGGAGGAGGAGGAGGAGAGGGGAGAGGGATTTCAACATGTGGTGGGGTGCTGCTTATTCACTAGAGAGAGAGAGGGAGGGAGGTGGGTAGGCTGGGTGAGGGGTGAGGGGTTCTGCTATACGCACTACTATACATGAGGGGTGTGGTGGGTGGGAAGAGGGGAATGGATCTATATATATTGGAAGGGGAGGAAGGGGCTCGGAGCCTATTGGGAACGGGGTGAAGGGTACGTGATTTTTACAACTGCGTGTGTGAGTGAGATAGACGGAACCTTCACTTATTTATGGTTTGTAGGGAAGGGGGATTTTTTTCACACACACACACACACACACACACACACACACACACACACACACACACACACACACACACACACACACACACACACACAGACACACACACACACACACACACACACACACACACACACACACACACGCACACACACACACACACAGATACACACACACACACACACACGCGCACACACACACACACACACACACACACACACACACACACACACGAGATGATGAGCCGCCCTGGCATCTGAACTGTGTAATGACATTGAGGGAGGGAGAGGGGTAGAGTGTATAAGGCCGCCGGGAGCTGTAGTGAAGAAGGAAGGGTTGGTGCCGAGACAAGGGGGTGAGGGGGGATGGGGGGGGGACCGGAATTCCTCTGTGAAATGGTGTGAGAAGTGATGTTATTTTGCCGAGTGAAATTGGATGACGCGAAGGACCTAATGTTTGTTTACGAAGTTGTCGTTGGTATAGTGATGTTGATAATGATAGTAATAATGATAGTGATAATGATAGATAATTGATAGTAAT
>JAWQEG010007612.1:0-10000 GCA_033782935.1 Petrolisthes cinctipes
GGATATGATCAGTTGTTTCCAAATTTACTACCACAAGGATATTCCAGTTGCTGAAGACTTATAGGGAGATCACACAAGAATGAGAAAGAAACACAATGTCTAAAAACTTCGTGGACATTGATGGAATATTAAAATGAGACCCAAATTATTCCTGATGTGTGTGTGTGTAAGTTTGGTTGATTCAAGAGAGTTGGTGTATAATGATATCACTTGAGGGACCCTGTGATGTAGTAAAAAAAATTGGAGATAAAATGAGTCCTTTAATATTACCACGAAACACCATTTGATAGATTGGAGCACCTTGATTCCTCCAAAGTATGCCAGGAAACAACAGACCCACATGAAGAAAAATAATGGTATCCTGTTGCATAGAATAGTTTGAGGAATCTTTTGCTCCAGATTTACCACCCAAAACAAAAATGTGATATATACCCCACTTAATTAAAGGATCTTGTTTCGTGGCATAGTCAGGAGGAATCAAAAGCCACCAGATCTTACACACGATTACACAGGGTTCTTTAAGGTTGGTTTTGTCATTGTGTTTGTCTATGCTGGAGATAATATTTATACTCTGGGTACCATGAAGTAAAGGGTAAATATTTATATGAAGGAATAACATTATGAGAGAGAGAGAGAGAGAGAGGAGAGAGAGAGAGAGTGAGAGAGAGAGAGAGAGAGAGAGAGAGAGAGAGAGAGAGAGTAAGCTATTATAACAGAATATGTAAGTCACGTTCATTAATATTTATGTACAGATGAAGATAAGATACCAAGCTAAGTGAAGATATCAAACATCTAATCTGAATAGTTTTGTTTGTTTGTTTTTTTAAGCCCAAACAGATCAATTAATATGTGTCATAATTCCATAAACAAAAACAACAAAGAAAAATATACGGTTGGAATGTTTTTTTTATTTTTTTTTTACAAACACATCTAATCAAAAATTATTATGAGATGTTATATTCAATTTTTTTTTCTACAAACACATCTAACCAAATTTATTATGAAGTGTTATATTCTATTTTTCTATTTTCATTTTTATTTTTATTTACAAACACATCTAACCAAAAATTATTATGAGATGTTATACTCTATTATTCTATTTTTCTATTTTTTTTTTTTATTTACAAACACATCTAACCAAAAATTATTATGAAATTATATATTCTATTTTTTTTTTATTTACAAACACATCTAACAAAAATTATTATGAGATGATATATTCTACTTTTCTATTTTTTTTATTTTTTTTTTTTCAGATGCGTCACAAAGTCTGTACACCTCCCCTCATCCCTCCATCCCTCTCCCTCTGTCCAACCCTCCTTCTTCCTCCTCCTCTTACTCTTCCTCACCTCTCACCCCAGCCACTACCTTCCCTTCCTACCCTCCATGTATGTCCCAATTAGTGCCTATCCTATCCCCTTCCCCTCCTCCTCCTCTTCTTCATCTTATTCTCCTTCTTCTCCTTCTTCTCCACTTCGTCCCAGTAGTGTTAATCGGGTGAGGGCACGTTTCGGAACTTTGCTCTCCCTGTCGCTCTCTCTTCCTCTTCCTCTTCTCCTCTCTCCTCTTCATCTTCAGTATTATCCTCCTCTTCCTCCTCCTCCTCTTCTCCTTCCTCATTCTCACAATTATCTACCTCTTCTCTCTCTTCATCTTCAACCATTATCCTCCTACTCCTCTTCTCCCTCCTCTTCCCCCACCTCCTCTTCCTCAACCTCCATTCCACCCTCAAAATATCCGTCCAAACCTCCTTCCCCCTCCCCCTCCTCCTCCTCCTCCCCCACACGTCAACACCATCCACCACCCTCGTCAGCTTTGCCCAGTAGTTCGTGTTCGTCTTCGTCTACAAAGTGTTGGTCTGAGCGAGTGAGTTTGGCGCCAGATCGGAAGGGTAACTTGTGGGTCCTCACTACGGTACTAAATAGGTAAGTTAAAAAGCGCGCGCAAACAGAGAGAGAGAGAGAGAGAGAGAGAATCACAGTACTTAATCATTTGGTTAAAACACACACACACAGAGAGGAGAGAGAGAGAGAGAGAGAGAGAGAGAGAGGCACAGTACTTAATTATTAGGTTAAAACACAGAGAGAGAGAGAGAGAGAGAGAGAGAGAGAGAGAGAGAGAGAGATAACAGCACACGACAACTGGCAACAATAATTCTTGGTATCATCAGCATCAAAGTTGTAAATATTTCACTTTAACACATACATCTTTCAACACTCATAACTTTACAATCACCACTACTTATTACACCATCAATACCACAACAACAACAACAACAACAACAACAACTTCATCTACAATCCATTAACAATAAAACTGATTAAATAATATCTTCAATAAAAACTCATATAATAATAATAATAATAATAATAATAATAAAAGAGTGAGATTCCATAGCCTAACAATAATAGCCTAATACTTTTTCTTCCGTCATTAATCTCACCCTAGCAGTAACAATTAATCATCATAATAATTTCTACCCACTAATTCCCAGGCCTAATTAACAACTGTAGTGCCTCACCCGAGTTAATTATCCCACCCCCCCCCTCACCCTTACCCAACCCATGGTCCAATTCGTTAACATGCAAATTGCCTCGTTACCCTCGTTACCGTAGCCTACTCAGTCTTCCTCTAAAGGGATTACTGATTCGCCTTTGTCTCCTCCACACTAACTAACTAACTAATTTATTAACGAACTAATTTATTAACTAACTAATTTATTAACTGACTATTTATTAACTACCGTAACTAATTTATTAACTAACTGACTAATTTATTAACTACCGTAACTAATTTATTAACTAACTAATTTATTAACTAACTAATTGATTAACTAACTAACTAATTTATTAACTAACTAACTAATTTATTAACTAACTAACTTATTACCTAACTAACTAACTAACTAAATAAATAAAGCTTCACCACTATACACTATTAAATTATGAAGGTGAAAACTAAGAAAGGAGATACATACATACATACATACATTACATACATAGGCCTATATACACACACACAGGCCTACATACATACATATATATATACATCGTTTACATACATACATACATATCAGAAGTACTTACATTATCAAGAAGGGTTGTTTCTTGTCTTATATCTTCGTTAAAATCATATAATAATAATTGGTTCCCGCCATTTTCATTTGTTTACATTCTCTGGTTTTCCCGGACTGATAATTATAATAAGTCATATTTGAAGTTTTAATTATTACCAGTACTGTTATTATGGACCACAAGTTCCCTGATATATATTCCATGTCCAGGTGAGGTTGGGTAGGTGAAGGATGGGTGGTATTTGTTGTTTTAATGAGGGATATAATAAATAGTGACTTCACCAACACTACAATAACAGTTACTTTCTCTTGGCGCGTGGTTCAGTGTGCCAACTTGCCAGGTCTGCGGCGTGAGATTCAGTGTTGCCAACTTGTCAGATCCACTTGTTGAATTTCCCTAACTTCACCTTATTAGAATTCCCTCAACTTGTAAACTACAGACTTCATTTTAAATATAGCTAATTGTTATACAGTTCCACACAGTTATTGCTTATGTTTCATGTAAATGGTAATATAATGATTTTCCAAACATATTTTGATATATTATAACGTCCTGATATATGTGATTATAATTAAGATTGTAATATAGGTATAGAAGAAAACTGTGTTCTATTAGAAGTTTCTTGTATAATTGTTATTTATTATTAAAGACTGCATATTGATTGGGCATGTTTGAGGATATTTTTACTGTGCATTTTTTACTCTTTAATTAAGAAGAATACAAATCACTACACACTAGTTGTCAGTAAACAAACAATAACCCGAGTCAGTGTAATGTTCAGACAATGGAAACAAAGACATCAACGCGATCAAGAACTTTATAAACAAAATTGAGGGAGGGGTGAGTTGGTATGTGGCTCAGAAACACGAGGGAGGAGGGAGGGATTACAGTCATGGGTAAACACAGCCCACTCTCCCTCCCTCCCTCTCTCTCTCACTCACACACACTCACTCACAACACAACCAACCCACCCTCCCACACACACACACAACATAACCCACACTCACTCAAACACACACACTCATTCACAACACACCCACCCACCCTCCCTTCCTCACCACCATAACCCACACTCACAACACACCCTCCCACACAACATAACCCACACTCACTCACTCACACACACACACACAAAACACACCCACCCACCCATCCTCCCTTCTTCACACATTCACAACACAACCCACAGTCACTCACACACACAACACAACACAACACAACACAATATGCAAATGAACACTTACCTCTCTGCCGCCGCCGCTGGTATTGGATTGACTGTGAGAGGAATGCACAGAGTTTGTTGTTCATGGGGGGAGTGAGGGAAGGAAGGAAGGGGGGGGTCCGGTCCGTCCACCTCTCTGTTTGGTTTCCGGGAATTTAGTAATAGGATAATATTAATGTATATATACGTTACCCAGACCTGATGAGTAGAGTAGAGAGAGAGAGAGAGAGAGAGAGAAGAGAGAGAGAGAGAGAGAGAGAATGTGTGTGTGTGTGTGTGTGGTGTGTGTGTGTGTGTAGAAAGGGGGAAAGGTGGATGAGTAATGGTGTGTGTGTGTGTGTGTGTGTGTGTGTGTGTGTGTGTAGAAAGGGGCAATGTGGATGAGTAGCCTAATGGTGTGTGTGTGGTGTGTGTGATGTGTGTGTGTGAAGGCAAAATATAATACACCAAGAAAATAAACATCTATATAAGGTATCAGAACACACAATATGATACATAGACCACGTGTGTATGAATTGAACCTGACAATATTATAGTTACTCAGGATTCACATAAAAACATCCCCTTTCTCTCTCCTCCCCCCCACCTACCCCTCTACACACACTCACAGGTCAGAGGGGAGGTACCAGGACAGGCGTGGGTGGTGGAGGCCGGTGTGGAGACGAGGACCTGGCGTAGTGTGGTAGAGCCAGCACCTTCAGTACCTCCTCCAGTAGCACCTTCAGTACCTCATCCAGTAGCACCTTCAGCACCTCATCCAACAGTAGTAGAATCTCAGGAAAGGATGAAGGGCAGCATCGACGTGGCCCCCTGGCTGTGTGTGCAGGGGAGGGCGGGGTGGCTTGTGGGCCCTGTACCCGAGGAGTGGGAGGGCCCCCCCAGGTGTGGTTGTTGCCCTACACTGGCCCCACCTAACTGGCTGGCCCTCCCCACCTCCCCCCACGCCACACACCCACACCACACAGCACCCGTCCTGGCACACTGGTGCGGCACTCAAACACACATGGCTCCTCACTGGTCCACCTCAGGGGCACCAAGGGTTACAGGAACAAAAGAAACAGGGACAAGAAGAATTACAGGGTCACGAGCAGGGGCAGAAAGTGAGACAGGGACCGAAACAGGGACAGGAAGTAAGACAGGGACAGAAACAGGGACAGGAAGTGAGAAAAGGGCAGGAAGTAAGACAGGGGCAGGAGGACGGGCGAGAGAGGTACTAACAGAGGGTCAAGGATTGAACAGAAACAGAGAGAAACACAAGGACCGAAGCAAAGAGAAGGACACTCACTCTGGCGACTAGACGAACAGGGAAGATGGACGAGTGTGTCAGTGATGGGATGGACGGGGGGAGCAGACCAAACACTCATTACCTGGGGGGCTTAGATGAGGAAGGGGGACGAAGAAGGAGGAGGGAGGATTATACCTACTACAGAGAAGAGAAGAAGGAAATGGAGGAGGAGGAGAGGAGGAGAGAAGGAAAGAGAAAGAGGAGGAGGAGGAGTAGGTGAAGAGGACGCAGAAATGATGCATACAGTGAGGGTAATACGGATAGACACAGACAGTGGGACGTGGAGGAATGTTGACATTATCGGCCAACACCCACTTAATGGACTGTGGTTACCTGGCCCGGGACCCCAGCCACACCTGTATCTCATCCACTCAGCCCCAGGAAGCCCAGGTTTGGTCCTCACTACTGTAGACTACATAACAGGGACAACGATAGCAACACGTACCTTACCATCACCTTGTCCTCCTTCACCTTTACACTTGGCTCTACTCAATGGGGCCCTGGTGCCTGGTATGCCTTCCTGTGTTGACGTTGATGGGAGTGGGTCGAGTCCCTTGAGTCCAGCCCACCACCCACCACACACCAACACCACCAGGAGAAGGAACAGAAGGAGGTGGAGGAGGAGGAGGAGTTGGTGTCGACGCCCCTACCTCCATACTGACGCTGCCCACTCTTGCCCTCACCGACACCTGTG
This sequence comes from Petrolisthes cinctipes, assembly GCA_033782935.1. Lineage (NCBI taxonomy): Eukaryota > Metazoa > Arthropoda > Malacostraca > Decapoda > Porcellanidae > Petrolisthes > Petrolisthes cinctipes. The sequence goes on from JAWQEG010007612.1 coordinate 6,276, forward strand.
CCCTTTCTTCCTCCTCTAGTAGTAGCAGCAGCAGTAGCAGTTTGGAACACGGTCCCCCTCGGCCTTCTGATCACAGTCATATTCCCACTGTGGTGTCTGGTGGAAAGGTTAGTGCTTATCCTATCTCTCTCTCTCTCTCTCTCTCTCTCTCTCTCTCTCTCTCTCTCATCATTTACCCACTCTCTCTTTCTCTCTCTCTCTCTCTCTCTCTCTCTCTCTCTCTCTCTCTCTCTCTCTCTCTCTCTCTCTCTCTCTCTCTCTCTCTCTCTCTCTCTCTCTCTCTCTCTCTCTCTCTCTCTCTCTCTCTCTCAAGCTTTTTATTCTTGATGTCATTTTATATCTCACAAAAAAATATAACAACAATTTTCTTGGTGTGTGTACCTTTCCATTTATTTATTTGATTTTATTCCCAGAAGCTTGGCGCACCTCCCCCGTCCCCATCAGACAACAACAACAACAACAACAACAACAACAACCATGATCACAACAACAACAACAACAGCATCAAAGAACGGACCTACAACCGAGTTATCTTCTTCTCTCTGTCTCTCTCCATCTTCGCTCTCGTCGGACTCCGTCATCTTCGTCCGTCGATGTGTCAGGTCAGGTCAACAGTGTATATTTATCTTGTATCAGGTCAGGTCAGGTCAACAGTGTATATTTATCTTGTGTCAGGTCAGGTCAGGTCAACAGTGTGTATTTATCTCGTATCAGGTCAGGTCAACAGTGTATATTTATCTCGTGTCAGGTCAACAGTGTATATTTATCTCGTATGAGGTCAGATCAGGTCACTGGTGTAAATTTATCTTGTGTCAGGTCAGGTCAACAGTGTGTATTTATCTTGTGTCAGGTCAGATCACTAGTGTATATTTATCTCGTGTCAGGTCAACGGTGTATATTTATCTCGTGTCAGGTCAGATCAGGTCACTGGTGTATATTTATCTTGTATCAGGTCAGGTCAGGTCACTGGTGTAAATTTATCTTGTGTCAGGTCAGGTCAACAGTGTGTATTTATCTCGTATCAGGTCAGGTCAACAGTGTATTTTGTATCTCATATCAGGTCAGGTCAACAGTGTATATTTATCTTGTGTCAGGTCAGGTCAACAGTGTATATTTATCTCGTATCAGGTTAGGTCAACAGTGTATATTTATCTCGTATCAGGTCAGGTCAACAATGTATATTTATCTCGTATCAGATCAGGTCAACAGTGTATATTTATCTCGTATGAGGTCAGGTCAGGTCACTGATGTAAATTTATCTTGTGCCAGGTCAGATCACTAGTGTATGTATATCTTGTGTCAGGTCAGGTCACAGGTGTAAATATATTTCGTGTGTGGTCAGTTGCTGGTGTAAATTTATCTCGTGTCAGGTCAGGTCAGGTCACTGGTGTAAGTTTATCTTGAATCAGGTCAATATTCATCAATCCATCAGCCTCTATAGTTATCTTGTACCCCCAATTTTTCCTCCAACAGCATATGACCCTAACAAACCATCTACTGTAATAACTCCTTTCTTCCCTCCCACAGGTGCCCTCCGACCCGTGAGATAGGTGAGGGTCGAGATGGAGTCAATAACCTACGAGGGACCCCATCTTCCCCACTACCAGTCCTCTACAGCATTGTATCTGAGGATGTGAATTATGACACCTCAGCCAACACGTCCCCCTGTCCGTCCCACAACGCCCTCTATGATGCCACACTAACCACCTCAGCTGTTGATACCCCCAGCGCCACCGGTACCCCAGACGGCACCACACCTAACTATATGACCCCTGACTCGATGACACCCAGTAACCTGTCGCCCAGTAAGGAGGGTTTGTTTTCCCGACACTCGTTAATACCGTCTTCCTTCTCCAGCGACGCCGTGACTAGAGCCATCACCGGTACCACAACACACGCTATTGGTATTGCCACAAGTCCTACCATAGCCAGACATCTTCCTTCAGCCATCATCAACAAGAAAACTAATACTTTACCCAGAGACCACACTACCACCACACAGTTTTAATTCATCCACACGTACTCTTCTAGTTTTATTGTTATTATTATTGTTTACACAGTTTTAATTCATCTACAATCTTCTAGTTTTATTGTTATTATTATTGTTTACACTGTTTAAATTCATCCACACTCTTCTATTTTTATTTTTATTATTATTATTGTTTACCCAGAGACCACACCACCACTACACAGTTTTAATTCATCCACACTCTTGTATTTTTTCATTTTAATTTACCCCACAAAAGCACCACCACTACACTGTTTAAATTCATCCACACTCTTATATTAATTATTATTATTATTATTATTATTATTCTTTACCCTGCAAAAACACCACCACCCACAAAGTTTTAACACACACACACACACACACACACACACACACACACTTGTATTGTTTTTATCTTCTAGTATCCTTGTATTGTTTTCTTCTGTAACTTTCACGGGTTATTATTATTTTTTCCACAGACTCCCTCTTTTTTGGTACATCCATGCGGGTTATTCTAATTTTGTTTAAGTTTCAATATGTTTCTGCTTGCAATATAGTTACAAGGGTTATTCCTCACTCTTTTTCTAGTTTACAGTTTTTTAATAGTGTTTATAATTATAATACTTAAAACCATTTTGGGGATTTCTTTATTTTTACACATATATTATATTCCAGTTTCGATATTCCAGTTTTTGTAAATATTCCAATGGTTTCCTCATCTACATAAAAACAGTCATATGGATCTGTCAGAGTCACGGGTTATTGATTAATTAATATATGCATATACATTACCATTATAATATACATTACCATTATAATATACATTTTTAGGTGTTTGTACATACATACATACTCAAAAATCTTTCCCTCGTCTGTATTTACTCATTAAATTTCTAAGTCAGTCACGGGTTACCACAACACATTATAATATTCAACTAGACACTTTTTCTGGTGTTTATATTTTTTCTGGTGTTTATATTTTTTCCAGTGTTTATATATTTTCTGGTGTTTATATTTTTTCTGGTGCTTATGTTTTTCTGGTGTTTACATTTTTTCTAGTGTTTATATATTTTTTGGTGTTTATATATTTTCTGGTGTTTACATAAATATATTTACATACATAAACTTTATAGGTATGATTTAAAAGTGGGGTGATATTTTTTATGATGTTGGTGAATTAATAGACCACTCACTGCTTCCTCCAAACTGTGCTACAAAACAAACAGCTTCCCCTACTCGTATACTGAGATAACTTAATACTCTGTTGCCTGGGACTAGTTTGGAGGAAATCAGTAGCCTTCTATTTTATTTACCCACATCAAAATGCCCCCTCAGAATTTTAATGAGTGAATTTCAGTTCATTAATCAATTTAGTTTATATTTTTGGTATGGTAATTATCTAACACACACACATACATACACACACATAATTATCTAACACACACACATACACACACACACACATAATTATCTAACACACACACACACACATAATTATCTAACACACATACACATATACACACACACACATACACACACACATAATTATCTAACACACACACACACACATAATTATCAACACATTGTCATCTCAAGTGCCCGAAAATCTCTCAGAGGGACAACAATTTTTAAACAGGAAAGGAAAGAAAAGATATATTCCCTCCTGACCTGATAACAAAACACTATATTCCAAAGTGTATTTAGTGAGTGATGTCCATTTTACAAGTGAAACACA
>JAWQEG010007612.1:15000-67500 GCA_033782935.1 Petrolisthes cinctipes
TTGGCAGCACACTTGTCAAATATTTGTGTTGATCATTCTTCTCTTTACAGGAATATATTTGCCGTCACGTATAATTGGTTGTAGTTCCAATAATATAAAAAGATGAAGTTATGTTGGTTTGTTTTGTTTATCTGAGAGAGAGAGAGAGAGAGAGAGAGAGAGAGAGAGAGAGAGAGAGAGAGAGAGAGAGAGAGAGAGAGAAAGATGGATAGAGAGAGAGAGCGAGAGAGAGAGAGGAGGAAAAGAGCGAAAGATGGATAGAGAAAGGGTTTGTTGTGAAGAAGTCAGAGAGAAAAATTCAGTTATCTCGAGTGATGGACGAGTGAGATAGTGAGTTAGGATGAGTTTGGTGATCTTGAGAGTAAGCATCACTGACGTCACACCACCACCACCAAAATTTTGAGCTGATAATAATGAACTTTACACAGGATACATTTAGTCTTTACTCTCAGCATCAATTTCAACCTTCATTTCTACACCAATCTGTATATATATAAATACATATAATTTAACGAGGGTTTCTACAGGGCTAAAATGTTTCTAGTATTACATTATTGCAAGTCTTTTTACCAATTACAATGATGTATTTGCTACTGTGGTATAAATATAATACTAGGAAGGTACTACACAAAAACAACAAAACATATAAAAGGTGAAAAACAGATATAGTATGAATGGAAACAAGTAAGTATAATCTGCCTCAGTTTATTTTATTATTATTATTACCACACCATAATAATAATTGGATATAAAGTGAAATACAAAACAAACTTAATTAATACAGGTTTCTCACACGTACTGTACACCAACCAAAACAACAACAGTCTTTCGTTCGTTCTGTGGTTAATGGGGAAGATTCTATTGTTGGTGATTTTTTTTTGAAGGTCTCTGATTTCTCCAACTTGTGCCACGATACAGATCCCCCCTTATAAGGACCATTGAGTGAGTCTGTTTCGTGGATATAGTTTGGAGGAAATCAGTAGCCTTCCAATTTACCAACAAGGCCCTATAATATATTCTCACACATCCAGACCTACAGATCAAAATTAAGTAAACTCCACGTAATCAAACTAAGGCTTATTTCCTTCGTCGTCCAGCTCGGTTTCAGAGGGTTGTGAAGGTCATCCATTTAATATTCAAGGAGCAAACATGTCTCACTCTAAAATGGAGGAAAGAGAACTGAGGATGTGGAAGAAGGAAGGAATGAATGTGAAGGTGTTGTGGTCGTGGCTGTGTGTGGTGGTGGTGGTGGTGGTGGTCATTGTGGTGGTATGTGGTGGTGTAGTCGTGGTGGTTGTGGTAGTAGTGTGTGTGGTAGTGTGTAGTCCTGGTGGTCGTGGTAGTAGTGTGTGTGGTAGTCCTGGTGGTCGTGGTGGTAGTGTGTAGTTCTGTTGGTGTGTGTGTGTAGTGGTGGTGGTGGTGTGTGGTGGTGGTGGTGGTGGTGTGTGGTGGTAGTAGTGGTGTGTGTGGTGGTGGTAGTAGAGGTGGTGTGTATTAGTGGTAGTAGTAGTAGTAGTGTGTAGTGGTGGTAGTAATAAGTATGATGGTATAAGAGGTGGTGGTGGTGGTGGTCAATGTTTACACCTTAACGTTAATATTACGTACACACAACACCTCGTAGTTCTTGTGGGAGTGTTCGCTGCCTCCATAGGGTACATAACACACCTCGTGGCTTGGGTGAACCTAAAACAGTAAAAAAAAAGAGTTGGAGAAATGATGAGTGAACAGGACAGCAGATTTATTGTTATTGTGGTTTTTTGTTATTATTATTATTATTATTATTATTATTGAGGAGGAGAAACATTAGGCAATATAATCATGAGACAGAAGATAGAAAAGACAGGAGAACGGAGGAAAGAGAAAGAAGGGAGGAAAGAGAGAAAGAAGGGAGGAAAGGAGAGAAAGAAGGGAGGAAAGGAGAGAAAGAAGGGAGGAAAGAGAAAGAAAGAAGGGAGGAAAGAGAAAGAAAGAAGGGAGGAAGGAGAGAGAAAGAAGGGAGGAAAGAAAGAGAAAGAAGGGAGGAAAGAAAGAGAAAGAAGGGAGGAAAGAGAGAAAGAAGGGAGGAAAGAGAGAAAGAAGGGAGGAAAGAGAGAAAGAAGGGAGAAAAGATAAAGAAAGAAAGAAGGGAAGAAACAGGAAGAAAGGAAAGAAGGGAAGAAACAGGAAGAAAGGAAAGAAGGGAAGAAACAGGAAGAAAGGAAAGAGAAAGAAAGAAGGGAGGAAAGAGAAAGAAAGAAGGGAGGAAAGAGAAAGAAAGAAGGGAGGAAAGAGAAAGAAAGAAGGGAGGAAAGAGAAAGAAAGAAGGGAGGAAAGAGAAAGAAAGAAGGGAGGAAAGAGAAAGAAAGAAGGGAGGAAAGAGAAAGAAAGAAGGGAGGAAAGAGAAAGAAAGAAGGGAGGCAAGAGAAAAAGGGAGAAAAGGTAAAGAAAGAAGGGAGGGAAGAGGAAGAAAGAAGGGAGGGAAGAGGAAGAAAGAAGGGAGAGAAGAGAAAGAAAAGGAGAAAAGAGGAAGAAAGAAGGGAGGAAAGAGAAAAAAAGAAGGGAGGAAAGAGGAAGAAAGAAGGGAGGAAAGAGGAAGAAAGAAGGGAGGAAAGAGAAAGAAAGAAGGGAGAGAAGAGGAACAAATAAGGAACCAGAAACTCAGGCCCTATAATATATTCTCACACATCCAGACCTTCAGATCAAAATTAAGTAAACAAACAGATGAACCATTGTAAACATTACCTTGCCGATGGCCACGATACCATCAACACACACCCTGCCAATGAACAGACTCTCACCATCCCCTGTACGTCCACCCTGTAATGCCCCTGGTGGTACCTTGCCAAGACTACATGGCTCCCAGCTCAGGGTTACACTGGCAGGGTTACTCAGCACCTGATAATGTTATATAATGGTATTGTTACACACACACACAGACAGAAACAGACACAAACACACACACACACACAGAAACACACACAGAAACACACACACACACACAGAAACACACACACACACACAGAAACACAGAATATGGCTGAGGAATATACCGATACTTACTTTAACATACCAAAGTATATAATCTATACCGTATATACATTATTAAATTTATAATGAATAAACTCTGAACACACACATACATAATTCATAATACATCCAATTTGCATCCCGTGTGAGTTGGTGTTTACGTTATACTCACAAAGTAAAGTTCCTTAGAAATGGCATCTCCTCCATAGGGAATGTAACAGCAGCCTTGGTCAGGTACAACCATACCCAACACAAACTCTCCCTCATGGAACGCCATACCAACATACACCTGGTGGGCAAAGAGGGAACTAATGTCAACAACACACACATACACACACAGAGCTAATGTCAACAACAACACACACACACACATAATTAAGGTCAACAACAACACACACACACACACACACACACATAATTAAGGTCAACAACAATCCAATGTCTATGTTTAAATAATCTACAAATTCATCATAGGTATATTTACAAGATTAGAAAAGATAATGATGAAAGAATAAGTAAGTATGCTTTTAGGAAATTTCATATCATAATTTAGTCACAAAATTAAAATAAGATGCGGGAAACTCAACGACCAGACATTATGAAAGAAAGAAAGAAATGATATACAGGTGAGAGAGAAAAAAAAAAAAAAAAACTTATGATGAAGGTGGATGAGGAAAGAAGAGAATAACTAAAGTCCAATAGTAATTACCTCTCCATCTGGCCCCTCCCCCCCAGAGACGGGGTGACGTGGGAAGTAACCACCTGCAGCTGGTACCCACCTCGCTGGACGCTTATATTGGATGGCTGCAAAAGAGGAAAATATTTATGTATAGGCTATATAGATTATAGTAATATATACAACATATATAAAAATACATAGACAGTATTGGTTATATACTTGTACATACATAGACAACCTACTTATATAGACAGCATACATACACAGGCAGCATACATATAGGGTCAAAGTGTATGCATGCATACATACCGGTAGTCAAAATTCATGCATACTAGTCCAAATACATACATACATACGTCAAAATGCATTGACAACATGCACACAAAACACACAGGTATTACATGCATACATCCCAAACATACAAAACTTATATCTATAAAGACAACATTCTACTGTAATTATAACATTATTCAATTGTTTTGTTGATTATTAGTACATCAGTTGCTATCTATGGGTTTGTTCTTTGCAGGGAACTTTTCTGCAAGAGCTTCATTTTAACGAAATTAAAAGGAACTGATGTATATTCATACCTTTTTATTAAAGAGACCTTTATAGAACATATGAATGTTTTTATATTTAAATCTAGTTGTTATATACATACTGTAGGTGTCAGTTTTGATGAACTTGTGTATCTGTAACATTGTATAAATGAAGTACATCTCTCTACAACCTTACAGTCATTCTGCCTCGTCTTCTCTCTACAACCTTACAGTCATTCTGCCTCGTCTCACCTTAACAGTCCAATGAGTACATTAATAAAGGTTTCACCTCTGGATCAACAATTTCAATGTTTTATAATGTTGTACTCAATATTCATTTTTCTCTCATCTGCCATTGAAGGTGTCTTCTTTTCAATGACAGTATATTGTTTTTACTTTTCATTTCGTAAACAATTTACATAATTCACTTCAGTTAAAAGCTTTCTTTTGAGATAGTTTTCTTCACTCAATAATATGCCATGTGATATAATGTTGTGTAGCAAAGAGTGAACAAGAATGCTTACGTCTTTCCTCAAGGTTGTTGATGTCCTCCGCCTCAGAGTCAGAGGATGACATGGCTGACGACGACGAGGACGAGGTGTCTTCGTCATCTGGCGGGGAAACAATTAAACTCTGAGTTATAGAATCTTTCTTAGCCAATAACATAAACGATTTGATATTGCCCTTCTTAGTCTTTTGGTATCATCATATTTTCATTCCTTGTTACTGTCATGGCATATTATCACAATATAGTGCACATATTTTTGCATTTTTTTTAGCAATGATAATTCACTGTCACCGCCCAAGTGAAGAAATGTCAGAAAAACAAGTAAAGGGCGGGAAGCGTGACAAAGTTGGCGCGTTTTGTTTACCCGGGAAGACCCAGTCCCCCTCGGCACCCCAGCCAGTGGAGTAGCCATACCAAGTCACGTGGAGTAGAGTCTCAGGGTCAGTGTATCTCATGAAGGCGCGTTTCTGGCCAGACCTTCCCACCTGACACACACACACACACACACATGTAGTAGATTCAGTATAGCAATAATACAATATTGTATTTTCCTTATAGTTACACACATGTAGTAGACTCAATATAACACTAAAATGACAAAGTTTTATCTTGGTTACAACTTTGTTAGTTTCATTATAACAGGAATAAGATGACAATATTTTCATCGGATAGTGACAGATGTGTAAAGGTAATTAACAACAAATATAGTTGTTACCTTATGATACAGTTACCATCTACAAGCTTTACTCTACAACCTAGAATCTACAAAGGACTTCTACTGTACAGCTGTGGGTACAAGTTTCAATACACATGGGGTGACTTGGACAAACATACAACACCTTCCCACTAACACTATATTAGGACTAAAATTAGCAGCAGTTTCTAATGGGCTTCAACAGGTGTTAGTAAGTTTGATGAGGGATAAGGAAGGCTATTGTTTCCTCCAATCTATGCTACAAAAGCTACGGAAAATAAGTGACATGGTTTCTAACTATAGTTGTGCTTCCCTCCATAATAATAACAGTAATAATCTTAGAAACAATGCCTTCGTCCCTGCAGGGTTAGAGGGAAGGTTGGGTCAAGGTTCATTACTCTATCCCCAAGGTTTATAATGATCCTTAAGTGACCCTATGATGTAGTCAGATAATTGGAGGATTGAGAGTCCTTCAAACATTTCCACAAAGCACCACCTACATGGAAGGAGCTTGTTTCATGTCATAGTCAGGTGGAATCAGTAGCTACCAAGTATCACACACGATCACAGGGTCCTTAATTGGGTATACGTGTAGGGTATAATATAATATAGATATCTACTCATTCAGACCTTAATGGTGCCATGTTGAATCTTGATCCAGAAGGTACGGAACTCCTCTTCACTCAATATGTCTGGTGTCTCGATTCTTATGACATCATCGTGTTTCTTCCTCCTGATGCCTGACTCTCCACCTTCCCAACATCCAATAAAGATCTCATACATGTCCTCTGGTTCCTCCTCGTTGTCGCTGGAGAGGCAGATGGCCACGTCATGTCCTGCCTTCACCTGGAACCTGATGGTGGTGGTCTGGATGCGTCGGAAGTTGTACCGACGTGAGCCGCCAGTGTCCTCAGTGTGGTAGACTGTAAACAAACCGTCGCCATCTTGGATTGTCTCGTCTTGGCTCTAATTATTATTATTGTACTGGACTGAACATATCAAGGATTGGCTTAAGTTATTGTTGTTGTGGTAGGCTGTAAACAAACAGCCGCCATCTTGGTTGGGTTACTCTCGTTTTAATTTGCTTGGACTATAATAATTGTGGTAGACTAAACTTTAATAATTATATCCCCGTCATTCATTTCGGGTTGGATACTTTCGTCTTTATTTGTAAATTGTACCAACTATTATTATTATTATTATTGTTGTTGTAGACTAAACCTATCCCAGTCATTTATTTCAACACATACTTAGTAAAGTGTGTGTCAAGTGTGAGTTACCGGCAATGCTTACCTAAGTGTGATGTAAGAGTTTAATCAGAAATTCGACACGTGGAATTAATCAGCTTACCGGTAAAGTCAAGGACAGAGAGGGAGAGGGAGAGGGAGAGGGAGAGGGAGAGGGAGAGGGAGAGGAAGTAATATATCGAGATAAGATAAGAGTGAGGTCGTAATCTATGTAACTTAACCCACCCACCTTTACCCAAGACCGACAAGTGATGATAACCTTCTTCAAATTGACACATGACATATCCACCACATTATTCCACCTTGACGTGTTTACTGCCTTGGTTTTAACGTTATCATGTACCGGCTCCCTCGCGTAATTTCTCGGCTTATTATGGGTAACTGTAATTGGTTATGAAATCCACCACAATTCCCTACTGACATGATTACTACCCTATTTTTTAACTTCACTAATATCCAAAATATGTATCCAGGCTTGCTTCGAATATCTGATCGGATATTAAGTGAGCTCAAGCAAATATGAAACAGGATAAGCGTTGTAATTGGTTCACTAGTATGTCAAATGATTCGAAACTTCAACAAGACTTTTTTGCTACAAATAATTAGTATGCAGATCTGTTTCCAATTATTATTATATATGGGTCTTGAATGTACCTACGGCTCCATATTTAAATCATTCGCTTCTTTAGTTATATATATATGTAATGTAATCAAAGACAAATTATATACGCCATTACAAACTTGATAACATTAATATATACTTCCGAGTGTGTGTGTGTGTGTGTACGGGATAGGTGATAAGAGAGGTTAGTTAGTTGGTTGGTTGGTTGGTTGGCCAGAGGTGTTTACTCTATAGGCCCGGCTTGGTAGGACAGGATCAAACAGAGATAGAGAAAGTGTGTGTGTGTGTATATGAGAGAGAGAGAGAGAGAGAGAGAGAGAGAGAGAGAGAGAGAGAGAGAGAGAGAGAGAGAGAGAGAGAGAGAGAGAGAGAGAGAGAGTGTGAGTGTGAGTGTGTGTGTGTATGAGAGAGAGAGAGAGAGAGAGAGAGAGAGAGAGAGAGAGAGAGAGAGAGAGAGAGAGTAGAAGAGAATGTGTTTGTGTGGGTGGGTGAGGTGAGGTTAGGTCATCTCCATCAGCCCAGCAGACGGATATGACCTTTTCTGTGTTGTTGACGAATATGAGAGGTGGGTGGGTGTGTAGGAAAAATGCATGGGTAGAATAATTCATCTCGGGTGTGTCAGAACCTTAAACTTTTAATTCTAGTACTTCTGAATCCTCTTTGTTCTAGTATTTCTGAAGCATGAATTAGCCTAAAGTTCTTATTAGAGTATTTTAGATATTCAAATTTTCCTGACTTTAGAAGAATATGTAGAAAAAGTCATGATTTGAGTTTAGCCTAAAGTTCTTATTAGAGTATTTTAGATTATTCAAATTTTTCTGACTTAGAAGAATATGTAGAAGAAGTCATGATTTGAGTTTTAAGGACACAGATTATCTTGTTGGTGAATTGGAAGGCTACTGATTCCTCCTAACTATGCCAGAAAACAAGATTCCCTCAATGGTGTTAATAGGGGATCATCTGTTTCTTGGCACAGTTTGGAGGAATCACAGACCTTTCAATTCACCATCAAGAAAATTTCCCCTTAATTAAGTTGATGAAACGAAGATAATTTTAAGGGGGTGTAAGAGTAGGGGACAGGTTTGGGGGGGGACTGGGGGGGTGCGGGAATAGGGGGACAGGCTTGGGGTGGATAGAAAGCCTGTCCCCTATTCCCGCACCCCCCTAACCCCCCCAAGCCTGTCCCCTTACTCCCGCAAACCCCAAACCCCAAACCCCCCCCCCCGACCCCCCCCCAAGCCTGTCCCCCCTATTCCCACACCCCCTTAAGTATACAACTCATAAATTGCACTAAATAAACCCAACTAAGAAACTTTGTCCACGTCAGTCATACACAGACATTAACAGCATACATACATACATTAACAACATACATACATACATACAACAAATATAACACCGGCCTCTTATCACATACACACACAATAAATTACCTTATCTATACTTATAAGTGTACTCGGTAAACCCAGTCTCTCCTTATCTACAAGCACTCACAGCAGGCAGGCACAGGGAAACTAACACCTACCTACCACCCCTTTCTTTGTATCATTCACCCAGGCAGGCACAGGAAATCATACAAGTACCCACCACCCCTTTCTTTGTAGCATTCACCCAGGCAGGCACGGGAAATCATACAAGTACCCACCACCCCTTTCTTTGTATCATTCACCCAGGCAGACACAGGGAAACAAACAAGTACCCACCACCCCTTTCTTTATATCATTCATTCACCCAGGCAGACACAGGGAATCATACAAGTACCCACCACCCCTTTCTTTATATCATTCATTCACCCAGGCAGGCAGGCAGCTCTCCTTATCATTCATTCATTCAATTTCTATTCATTCTGGACTCAAGCCATTCACTCCCTTACTTCTCTTCAACTGTCCCCCCCTCTTATACTTCTTTTCTCTTCGTGGTTGCCGTTCCTACTGTTTCTTCTCATTCTTGTGCATTTATAGTACAGTTCATCTGTTGGCCTATAGCTAGTACAGTAATTTTTTTCTTTCTCTTTTAATCATGCAATCAGTCACTCATTCAGTTACACGAGTCATGCACTTGAAATAATGATTGTGGTGTATATCGGTGGCTTTGAGGGCAATACATACATAATTTAGGTATGGGATCTTTTTGTTACGATTTTACATGATCGATATAATGTATGTAGCTGATCACACTCCCGCGAGGCCCACCCAGCGTTGTCAACGTTGGCCGAGATATTAACTCCGAAACACTATAAGTAGTGAACTAGTAGTGAACTAGTATAGTAGTGAACTCTGCTGGCTTGAACCATTCACTGGTGGGAGGGAGAAGTAAGGAGGGATTTGAGGAGGGTAGAGGAGGGGGGGTGCCTATACAAGAGAGGTGAGAAATTATTCTTAGGCAGATGAGAGATGAGTAGAATCTTTAATAAATGTACGAAAATACACCCAATTATCAATTATTTATTTACTGACATTCGTGTCAATTTTTAATATTATTAAAGGCAAGATTAACTTTTTAATATTATGATGCAACACAAAAACAACCGTGGTAACATTATTGTATATTTTATTCGTATTGTATTCAATGGTTATTATCAAGCACTAAACGTTGTGAAATACACAAAAACTGAATAAGAATTATATATGAACCAGAATGTTCTTTATTAAATGAAGCAAATGGGAATACCTTCATATTACATGTGTCAAGTGTTGATACCACTATCACACTTCCATTTCCTCCGTAATTACCTTAGTTTAGAAACGGGAGTGTCATATCAAGGCTCTCATTATCCCTCCATACTTCTCCCTCCCACCAGTGAATGGTTCGAGCCAGCAGAGTTCACTACTAGTGTTTCGGGGTTAATATCTCTGCTAACGTTGACAACGCTGGGTGGGCCTCACGGGAGTGAGGCCTGCTGTACAGTGTCAGCTTGGTGGGTTATTATTTTCTTAAAACTACTGTCTATTCATTCTTACAAATAGACGACAGTATTGCAAACACACCTACCACACATGATTGATTGATATTAGGCGCCGCAACAGCGAGGTCATATAGTGTCAGAAGAAGGTGATAGAGAAGTGAGACAGCAAGCAGAAAGGTAGTACAATACATGATATATTTTGTACTTGTGTTAATGAGAAGTGTTGACGTTAACATATTTTTATTATTCACGTGACATTTCTTGCAGCTCAGTCAACCAGCCACCCTCATTGCCTACTTGCTTGTTTACCTGTTTACTCATCAATAAATACATACTTTAACTACTTATTTAAACTACATATTTAAACGAAGGAGATTTTTCGATGATGTTGAAAATTGTGTGGTGTTAGTCCAGGCGTGTTATCTAAAATGTATGAGGTGTATAGGTGAGTGAAAACTATTTACATGAAGCTGGACCTTATAAACACCATTGATCAACTAGTTAGCGAGACGACCCTTAAGGTATAATAAGTTGTAGAGTTCAGAAGACATTGGTCCGGATAAAATGCTTCGAACTGTCGACCTATAGTTAGTGTCTGCTGGAGGCCACAACGTTGAAAATTTATATATACTTATTCACATACTTGCACATGTAACCTACCCATAACAAATTACAAGTAAAATTAATATGGTATAGCACATAATAGCTAGCTTATACCTACAAAAAATATATATTCTTTCTCATCACTTAGATGGTATATGACCTCGCTGTTGCGGTGCCTAATATCAATCAATCTCAATTTTATAGGCCAAATCTAAACACACATAATGACCCAGATAATGTGGAGCAAAATGACTACATAAATACCAAGGCTACGAACCAGACATGACGCCGGGTGATGGATTGGAGAGCTGTAGTAAGAGGAAGAGAGAGAGAACTTTCCTTCCACACTCGATGGCAGCCGCTTGTCGAGTGATGTTTTTATCTCGACAGCCTTCACAAGTTACCAACGGAGCTTATCTCTCCTCCTTCTTGTTCTTCTTGACTCATATGTCATCCTGTTACGTGACGATTATAATGTCTTTAGCCAACTTTTCATTGCATTCTTTTAAATATTTGCTTACGAGATTTGTGTACATTTTGAAATTATATTTGGTTTTCATTTCATTACGACTGTTGTATTATTAGTGCCCATTTCTCCTTACTCCATTATTTCACTGTATAAAAAGTAAGTTTAGTCATGATAAAAGTCGTAAATTGTATCTGTAGGTGTTTGAGTGTCTTATCTTATGCCTGACAAGAGTCGTGTTGTTATTGGTGTTTAAGATATGAGAGGAACCAATGAGTTGCATGAATGATATCAGACATTTTTCTCTATTGTAAGCTTCCCTTCCTCCTGTTCATTTTTCATATACTCACTTATTTCAATTGTTTATATTGTTTAAAAATAATCAAGTATAATGTATGGAGAAGGGAGCAAGACGCCATAGCCAAAGACAGTAATATAAGCCTTTGAATTCATATTATATGGTTAAGTCCACTTTTCGGTGGACGGTGGCTGCCACTGTTTGGTGGTGTCGATGTTGTCAACACCTCACACACGGGCCACTCTTTCATGCCAACCACAAGCAGTTTCATTATGAATGTCGGCTGATCAAATAAGTCAATAACATATACCGTAGACATTGTGGCTAACTACAACCAGTTTGGTCCAGTACCAACATGATCGTAAACAATGCCAGATCGTCTGCCACAGCACTACCACTAAGTGGCCAGTGTGTGATGCCATTTAAATTGGCTGTTACGAAAAAAAGAAGCCCATAGAATCACATGTGTTCCATTTCTCGCCACTAAACAGTGACAGCCACAGTTCCATGTTTAAAAGTACACCACAATACTCCAATTAATTTGTTGACATATCCCATGATATTCATAGTATAATACACATATAAAAGAAATACATTCCAGGTTAAGTGAAACATCTTACAAAAATTTTCATTTATTTCCCTCAGGGAAAAAGATTATACCGAATTATATTTGACATACCAAAGTTACGACTTTGCACCCATCACAGAACTATTGACCTACTTAGCTTGTACCACACCACTTCACAGGTACAATGCAGAGATTGTAAAAAATATCTTGTTAGAATAATGACTATAAGAAAATACTACTAATGAAAATATTACTATAATACACTGATTTTAGTAATGATGAAAGTACAGTACAACTATAATAATGATAATAGCTAATGAAAAACTGAAAGACAAATGACCATCAATAATCATTATAATCAGTACCACAAGTCTATAAATTCTATAAATCAGATTCTACACTTCACATCCCAACTAACGTATGCTATACGGTACATCACTCCCACAACATTCTCGTACCAACATCAAATAATCATCATCATCATCATTTCACATACATGTACCAGTATTCGACAACTCCACTCCTTCCTCCCAGCATTTTACATACACGATGTCACACCTTCACAATCCCCACTCCAACATGACCAAAGTCCAGTCACTGCTACACGAGGTCAATACACACAGCTAGACTCTCACAGGGAAACCTTGAATGAAACCTTGAACACTTCTCACACAACCTGATGTGCTTTCCTTCTGTCTGAATAAAAAATTAAATAGTGTTCAGGTATCCTACACTTCACATCTTCCCACTTGCCCCAGTTTGCAATATGTAAAAAAAAAAAAAAAAAAAAAAAAATCACAACTTCATATTACCTGAAGAAAAATGTTTGATATAACTACACCTTGTTACAATAGTTATAATAATCACATCTAGTTCACTGTAACAATAACCACATTACAAATATAAACATGTATACTGGACTGCAATCCATATCCGTCCTCAATAAAACAATAAGTTGTCACCACAATAATCATCATCCTTCCTTATCCTTCTCATACTCTCTTTTCTACATTATCCTATTACTCTCTCCAGCTATATAATATATTGTTGTAGCTTGACTGTAACTAGAGAGAATGAGCATCAGTCGGTAAATGAGAAAAGCTGGGAATTTGGAAATAATGTTACCCACATTCATGGACCCCAATTAGGGAACCTCTGCTTGACAGTATTCTTTTCTCAGTCACAAGAGGCACAAGTCACTCAAGAACCTGTCATTCTGCTCTCTTACACTTTCACAAGACAGACCATACAGTACATCCTCTCTCACATACACACAGGAAAACATACAGACTTTTTCTCACAATTTATACCAGTCCTTCAGTCCTTACCACACACACTCAGAATACATACTCTAAATAACAAAACAAATGCTAATTCACAATGGACTGTACAAAGCCTCTGATCACCTTCAAAATAACCAAACTACTGTACTGTGCATTACTAAATCAAACAAAGCTTTATTTTGACCTTGAGCATTCTGCATTACAGTATATATTCAATCTTGAAATACCCAATGCTGTATGGATGGCCAAAATATTCAACTATTAAATACTGCAAGCATGTGATCAAAATAGACTATGGTGAAAACAATACACATGGCCAAAAAAAAAAATGAGCACAAACACTGAATATTGCACAAATCTATATTATTTTACAAGAATGCACATGACAAATAGCAAGACAGAGACATAAGACAAAATATATATAAGTATTCAACTCATAAGCATTGGAAAAATTACCAAGAGGAATAAATTTGATCTAGTGTATAAACTCAACAAATGACCCACACATCTAAGCAATCATGTAACTTTCACACACTGCACTGTACTAGACACCGAGCTTACCAGACGCACAAAAGATACTAAACACACAACATTACAAGGGGGTACAAATAGACACTCAAAGCCTTATCAAGTTGGAATCCCACACATATCATTCAGCAATACCCATTCTTTAGAAAACCACTATGATACCCATTTACACGAACCTTAGGAGACACCCAAGCATTGACTCTACTGCAGCTGTAGTTTATATAATGACAATCTTAGACCCATGCAAATTTCTTTTACCACTCTGCCTCTAAAGATTATCCTGAGAGAAAAGTGAGGCTTCTGTTACTTTGAGGAAGTGGAGACTTGGCTGGCTTTCAAGCTTAGTACTAACAATCCCAAAGAAAAGAAATAAATAATTATCAACTATAGAATGAATTATGAGAAGTTGAGGTTCCCATTTTAGCTTACAGATACTGTATTAATTTAGTAAGGGCACAGTAGAAGGATCTATGTATGGTATGTGGCAGTGGTGGAAAAGAAAGTTTAAAAGAGGAGAATGCAGGACTAATAGTGGTGGAGCTGGAGGAGGTGGATTATGTGGATGGAAAGTCAAGAGAGGTAGATGAAGTGGTGTCAGTCTTCATCCTTCCACATTAAGTCCACTTAGTGATGTTAGGAGAGATGGAGGAAGAGGAGGAGGAGGTCTATTTTCTTCCACCCAAGTTCAAGAGTATAGGGTGGAGGAGGACATACATGAAGTGGAGTTGGTAACCCCTCCACTTCAGTCTAGGTGAGAAGATTAAAGTTAAAGTGGACGTGAAGGAGTCTACAACCACTCCACACCATCAGGAAATGGAGATGGAGAGATGGTTGCAGTGGACTCTATAACCCATTCATGTCAGGGTTGTGGTATAGTGGATTGGTTAGAGTGGCTGGTGAGGGCCACATACTGTAGAGCATAACTGTATTGGTTCTAACCCTGAAAGTGACTGGAAGAGTTTCCATACAAGCCATGAATGGGAGTCAATTTGAACAGCTTTCCTTAAATAATCAGGGTAAAAGAATCCAACCTAAGACTCCTAAATCCCTAAGTGGGACACTATTGGACATGAGATGTTACCTATCAGTCCCAGAGGAGGAGGAGGAGGAGGAGGAGATGGAGGAGGAGGAGATGGAGGAGGAGGAGGAGGAGGTAGATAAGGAGCCGATAACCCCTGCACCGAATCAGTCAAGGAGTGATCCGAGACTGCTGCTGGAGCTCTTGGAGGACTTGGAGGACTTCTTCTTGGTCTTGCTTCTCTTGGCGAGGGTTGTGGAGGAATTGGTGGAGTTGTTGGTGGAAGTGGAGTCAGCGGGTGAGGTGGTGTTGGAGTGATCTGGGTCCCATGAAACCACCATGTGACCCCCATCATCCAACCCATCAATGTCCACCTGGATGTCCTCCGTGTCACCAGTCAGGCCACCGCCGCCACCGCTGCCCCGTCCATCCTGGGAGCTGGGTCGGGAGAGGTCGCCCCCACTGCCCTGACCGTTGAGGACCTGGTGGGGGTTGTTGGGGTTGGTCAAGTTAATCAAATGTGAATCACCAAGGGACTGATTTAATAAAGAACAAATTATAACAGATACCATATTATATGTGAACCATATCAATGTGTTGTAATCTTCCTACACTGGCAACTTCTAACAAATATATACACACCAGCCTCTAACAGGACTGAATGCCCACACACCCTCATACCTGGTCACGGACAGCCTGCCGCTGCTGGTGTGAGTGCTGGGGACATCGGAGGGATCGGGTGCACATCTTGTGGGTGTGTTCGGATACCACCCCACAGATATGACGCAGCATGGCTCGCTTCTCCTCTGCTGTGCCGTTGGCCAGGGTGGTCTCCGCACTGGCCCCTGCTCCCGCCCCGCCACCACCGCCCCCAGGACCCACCAGACTGCTCAGCCCTATACCACCCCCACTCTCCAGCTTTAACTGTGGATAGGGACATCAGTTGGTGGGTTTGTTGGTTGGAAGGAAAATATTAATGTCAGCAACACATACATTGTTATACAGTATGTCATTTCAGAAGATAAGGGGAGGTCAGACAACTGAATTACCATAATTCTACTGTAGATGCTACAGAAAAATATATACAGAAAAGTTATATGCACTTTGCAACCCAGAGTGACCTCATGGATACTCTCTGCCTTAGTAGTCTCTCTCTTTTTCCACATGTCCTTTGAGTTGAAACCAAAACCTGGGATTGGCCAAGACACAAGCCACACTCAGCAACTTCTTCATTTACTACGCTACAAAGGAGCCACTTTCCATCCCACGGATATCAGGTGGTGGGGACAATGTACCCACCCTAAAGAGAAAGCTTTGTGTAGTGTTATGGTGTGTAGTAAGTTATCATGAGAAGATGAATATTTTTGAACAGAGATGAAGCTGGTCCAGGGATAGGTGTACAGAATATTTACATGAATGCATGTTGTGTATGGCTAGGGCTGGCCTGATACCCCAAAAGTTAGAAACACAACAAAATTTCATCAGCAATCATGGTCAGGGAGAGAAAGAAGAATCCAATCATGTGACTGTGAGTTCAAAGCATAATACAAGCAGGAAGTTAAAAAAAACATAATCCTTCAAAACTCACAAAATACAGCAGCACTCACAGGCCATCCAAAACAAAACCAACAAGTACAACTCACCCATTCCATAAACAGTGAAGCGTGAAGAGAGAACACATCACAAGGGTCATCATGGGTAAAGCACAAACACACATCCCGATACTATTCACAAATATTTACACACCGGTACTCGTTATACATGTACTGTACATAGTATGAACCGTATATGTACAGAATCATAGCTATTACCAAATATTATGAGCCTGTGCTACAAAAATCTTTCTACAGTAGTCCTACTAACTTTTATATCATGACAGATTAAAAAGACAAAAATTTTCTTGGAGTCAAAATCTTGTCAATCAATTTATATTATTTACAGTAAAGCATAACGTTATTCCTCTCAGTTATATTTTTTCATGGTTGTAACTGTGACTCTGTATGGGCAGGATAAAGTGGGAAGATGTAAAAAAGAAATCCCATTTTCCATTTACAAACAGTTACAGCACACAGAAGGGCCACAAGAACTTCTAAACAGCACCAACCAACAAGCCAGGCAGCAACACACACACACACCTTGGCATTCTTCGATCTCCGTGGCGAGTTTTTGTCCCTCTTTTTGCGCTTTCGGTCGACCAGCCAGTCATCGTCGTCGTCGTCGTCACTAGCAGCAGCGGAGGAGTGAAGGTGGCCGCTGTTCTCCTTAGTGGAGTTTTGGATGCGGCGCGAGGCAATACGGGATGAGTTGCGGCCCATCCCAAGACACTTCTCCAGGTGGGGTGCAAATCTAGTGGAAGGAAGGTCAACCTGAGATGCACACTAATTATACATGTATGGGAAAATAAAATATATGATAATTTATAAGGTGAAGAAGTGGTGAGGATGCAGGGTTCTATTTCCAGGTTATAGCTAATTAATTCATTTACCACTGTTACTGATAATATTTTTAGGAAGATTACAGATTGTTGGTAAATAAATGCTAAATTAACAGATGAGAGAAGCCAGTTTACCTTGAAGCAGCCAGGTTGCGTGAGCAGCTGGGACACACACACTCATGCTGCTTCTTGATGGGTGCCTGACCAAAAACATCTAAACCTTCAGCAGTGACCTGTAACAACCATACACATTCATATAATATCAACAAATCCAATAAAAGTATGGTACAAAATATTCCTCAACTAAAAGTCCAAAAACAAACCTAAAATTCTGGTGATGTTACAAGACAATTATTTTCATCATCATTACCCACTTTACTGGAGTACCATGACTGTACTGACCTGGAGAAACTTGTGTTCCTCCTCAACAGCACCCAACTCCAACATCATCAGTCCGGTCTTTACACTCTGGTGAACCTCAAACACAACATCTGTCAACACACACAATGTCAGTAACAATACTAATAAAACGGTTAAGCTTTTGTGAGTAATTGGCAACGTCGTTTCAAGACAAACAAATTTTTGCATATAGGCTATTGTATATATCATAATGTATCTTTGAGCGAAAAATAAAGGGCAACAAGAAAGTCAGAGTCCTAACAAGATAAATAATCATAATTAATAGACATAAACTGAGGACATTACAGTATTTAAAATTTTAATATACACATTTACTTACTGAGTATAGCATCGTCAAGGAGCTCCTGAGATATGACCTGAGCAAGGGTGTCCAGGTGGTCGGGGGAGGAGGGCAGCCCGGCACCCCCCACACTAGCCTCCATCATTCCCCCTCGTCCCCCGCCCCCACCACCACCACCACCACCACCTGCCTGAACCATCCAACTGGCTGTATTGGTTACCTGTAATAGTGGACAAGAGTTATTTACCATTCAAAACATGATATAATTACTCAGGTATAATCATAACAAAAAAAAGAAGCTAAGAGAGTAATAAGCTTTTGGTATATTAGAGTGCCCTGATTCCTCCAAAGTATGCCAGGAAACAGAATCAGATTAACAAACTATATAATGGTGGCAGCCTGTTGCTTGGAATAGTATGGAGGAATCAGTTACTGTCCTCCAGAATTACTGTAATTAAGACTGTACTACCTCCCTTACAAAATATACCATTATACCACACGTCACGAGATGAGTTTACATTTACTCACCTGTTCACGGTGTGCAGGTTTGGTCATGCCTCGGCTCCCCCCCACCACCCTCCCCCCACTCCTCCCCGACCCACCTCCTCCTCCTCCTCCTCCCCCTCCTCCTCCTCCTCCTCCCCCTCCCCCTCCTCCTCCTCCTCCAACTCCTCCACTTCTGGACGACCAAACTTCCCCTTGACCGCGTGTGCGCACCGTACTGAAACAAAAACAGACAACACGGCCATATCAGTTAAGGTAAGCTACCGGTATGCTATAATGTTATGTTACTACAGTTAAGACAGATTATGTTATAAGGATATCTTACTACAGGTACGCTGCACTTTGCTGTATGTTATGAAAAACCAGAGAACTTAATAACTGAAGTACAAACCTTTCCAAAATTGACCTGACGTACACGATTTAATCTAAGCAATGTACAGTTGGCAAAAAAAAGTATTTGAACCATCTTTATATTGAAATTAAGTATAATTATCAATAAGGGGTTCCAATACTTTTTTTCCCGACTGTACCGTCATTGATAAGGGAATCACAGCTGGACTTCACTCGTACAGTCACACCCAATTGTCCTGTAACACCTTCCAATGAAACAGCCTTGAAACAGGTCTAAGTACTTTACCACGGTTAGGTCCTGGTAGTCTGCCGCGGTCCAGGTTAGGTAAGGTCAAGCTAATTCCAAAATGCCCCATTTGAATATGCCCTATCTTGGAAATGGAGCACTTCCGAAGAAAATGCCATAGAAGAAAAGTATCTTAGAATGTTATAAATTAGTGGGTAAAGTGGGTAGAAACATTGTAATAGAAAACGGAAATATACTGAATAATTACCCATATTTATTCAACTTGGGACTGGGACTGAATTACAAGTATGTCTTTCATCAAACTATTTCATTTCCTTCAAAATCATGGCTACCTTAAATATTATCAGTCTAAATTTATCTTGGCATCTTAATATAATCTGGCAAAACATTCTTCCAGAAATATTCTAAGGTTATATAAAATTACACCCTTTCATTTAATTCATAATCACGTCTACAAACAGCATAATAGTCTAAATTAACCTTGGCAAAATAATATACTCTTGCAAAATATTTTTGTAGTAACACGAAAGGTCAGATAAAGTTACACCCTTGTATTCCCTTCCTTATTACATCTATAAACAGCATTATCGATCTTAATTAACCCACAAACATTATACCAGTCTAAATTATCCTTGAAATCTTAAAATCTGGCAAAATATCCTCTCAGTAAAACGAAAGGTCATATAAACAGACTTGAGAAAATCCTCACCATCCCCCAATCATTAATTAAAGGGCTTGGCACATGTCTATATTACACTATATATTGTAACATTATGAGTCGTTTCCTTGTACACACATACTGACAGGGTACTTGTCTCTCTTTTACACCCATTGGTTGACTTACTTTAATGTAGTTACGGCGACAATTGTAAAAAAATAAATAAAAGTTTCGCCGACACCTTCCTCCTTTCTTAGCAACGCGACTTATTATACCCGGGTTACATACGTGATATATTTAGTTATATTTCTTTCGTAGAATTATATTTGATTACCTAGAGGAAAATACAAAATAATTAGTATATTTTAGAAAACATGATGTTTATATAAATCGTCATTTAATTACTCATATCTTTATGTTGTTGCCTCCACGGTATATAAGTGTGATATATGAGATGTGATGCCTTGTTTACGTTCGAGGACACAGGTTGTTTACCTGACAGATGTTATGCTATTCTTAATTATATTCAGTAGTGACTTACCTAATTATATCATTCACACCTGGCCTTAATTGATTACTCCAGAGAGCACTAGGACAGAATCAAGATCATCATCATTCATGAAATAGTAAAAGCCTAATCATTGTAGAATATTTTATTAAAGATAAAAAAGTAATAGAAAATAATGCTCGTGAACACAAAAAAAATGTCAGTTCCACCGACTACTCCATTATATACTAAATAGAATTAATGGAGTTATAAAAACCATAAACAGTACAGTATAAATAATAACTTGTAAAATTTATGTCTACTATCAAGGACATCCAGTAGGTCTCTAAAATATTAAATACTTCATATACCTGTCAATCACATCTGACATTTGGTATCATTACAGAGCTGCAATAATTCTCTAATGTTGCACAACTTGTGATGTGAAATTCAATTGTACAATTGATGCTAACTATATACAGTAGACATGTAGCCATTTCATCATGTAAGTGGTCCACATGCAGGATATTACCTGCAATGATGATGATACTGTAACACTTTATGGGTTCTGACGTTCCTTCAGTCCCAGGTCAAATACTTTCAGCTCTTCAATTTTCTATCTTTATACTTCAGTCAAAGGTTTATCATCCCTGTTCTGTATACAGTATATAGTACAAAATTAGCTCTTCTACTCCTATCAGAGCTTCCTACTCAATTATGCTGATGTTGCAGAGAGCATGTCCATACAGAGAAGATGGCGCATGGTGGGTCGCCCGTGTGGACAATTCCAGGGGTGTTCCATCTCCCCCATGTGTTGTACAAGTCTTGTCATCTGTGGTACCGTCAATGCTGTACCAATCATCACTGCTGACCGACACGCCCTTGATGCAAACATTGCTCTGACACGGGAGGGTCGGCAGTCCACCCCAGGTGCATCTGAGAGCATGAATATCAACTCCTCCACATCCTCTCGCCCAAACTCCCAGCCCTTGCTGAATGGCTTGGACACAATGCTCACCCGTCGCCCTGCTGGTTGATCCTCATCCACGCTGAACACGAATCCATTTTTACGAAAAACAGCCATGTTCTCCAAGAGTATGGATTCATTTGCAGCTGTGAGTTCGAGCTTCTGTGGCACAACTGAACGCTGGGCGTTGAGAGTACACGTATGCTGGAGATTCTCAAAGTTATATTTCTCATCAGTGGCATGTTGGTCAATGATGAAGAGGTCTGAGCCAAGACGAGCCAGAATGAAACCCAGGTTGAATTGACCCAACACCTTCATCTGGAGAGGGAAAGAGAAGATTATCAACTGAGAACTGAAATGATTTATGATAGCTGAAGAAAAGATAATAAAGAGCTGGAAAAAGATAAATTTAATCTAAGTTCAGGGACTAAAAACTAAAACTGGAGTATAAACACAGAAAAAACAAACAATATAAAGTTTCCATCCACACCTCAGCAAACTTATCCTTGGTAATCTCCCTCCTGAGCTCGTCCTCCGCTGCTGTGTTGTCAGTGGGGGAAATCTTGGCCTTGAATTTCCTCCTCATTGCCATTTGTTCGTCTTTCCTGCCATTCCTCCTCAGCAGCTTCTCCTTCATAGCCTCAAGGTCAAAGTTCACTAGCCTGGTATTTCTTCGCTCTGTGAAGTCGCTGGGATCATACTCCTCACACATTATTACTTTTTTTTCTGGAGATTTGTCTGAACACTCTTCAACTTCTCCATCACCATCTTCAGCATCCATTTCACTGTTCATATCTGCATCACACAAGGGTGACTGTCCTAGGTTTTCATATACAACCTCTAAGCCACTTTCAGAGTCACATTGCAAGGGCTGTTGGAGTGTGTTTGGTGTCACATTGATCTTCTCAGAGTTGATTTTGGATCTCTTGCTGGCCAGGCTATTTAAGAAGTCATTGGTGGCACTGTGGGCTCGTTTACAAATGGGAGAAGGTGTGGACGTTGATGAATATGATGACGGGCAAGATAATGAAGTTGGCTTGGATGGGGATGATGACATTGAGAACCGTGACAGTAAACTCTTAACTCCACTGCCTCCCCCTCCATCACTTTTATCACCATCATTAGAGGATCCATTTACCAAGCTGTCTGTGTGGTACTTGGCAGAGTCAGAAGACTTAGGAGTCTCTGTGCCATTTTCCATAGCACCATTCTGTATGGATTCAGTTCTATGACAACCAGGATTGTTTACTTCATTCTCTGCACCAATGGCATCTAACCTGGTCTCACTCAAGTTATCATTAAGACTATCAGTTGAAGGCAACTTCTCAGTGTCACCTGTTTCACACAAATCTCTCAAAGCATCTTCAGAAAGCATATCCACTTCATTAGCACCCTCTGACATGGAATGGTTTCCTCCATTCATAATTCCTGTCACATTTTCATTTCCTTCTTTAGAGCTGCAAGCTGTTTCTTCTTCAATGACACCTCCACCCTCTCTTCCTCCCGCCTGACTGGCCTCTATTTCATCTTGGGATTTTTGCGACTCGATACCGTTGACTGTGGGATTCTCAGATGAGACAGAGGTGGTGTCAGTTGCTTTAGATGACTCCGATTCACTTCTTTTGAAGAACGACAGTAGCCTGGGTTCTGGCAACAGGAACAATATAGTTACATTTACTAAACTTAAGGCAAGAAAAGAATAAAAAAAATGCTATGGCCATTAAAGGAAAGGTTATACAACTGCTTATAATATACCTTAACCCTGAAAAGGAACACCTCTCAAAACAATATTCAAACCTACTACAGTTAAAGGTTCTAAATCTCACGTTTATTGATCCCAGTAGCAAAGCCCTCTGAGCCAGACCTCTTCAGGGCCAAAGGGGAGGAATTCAGACTGGTCGAGCCACCTGCATTACGGCCAAACCTCTGTGTGAGTGCCGAGAGCTTGGGTGTGGTCGGGGAGGGAGACGGGGTATGGTGGGCTGAGGGTTTGGCTGGTAGGGGTGTGCTGACATTGTATGTGGAAGGGATGGTCTCGTACAGCCGCATCAGTGATGTCTGAGAAGATAGGAAACATTAAATTATCAAGCTGAATTACCAAATACATGATATTGTGCAACTACAACCAATGTAAAACTGACCTTGAGTATGGCTAGAATGATTCTCTCTGAGGCAAGCATGATCTGCCTCTTGTCTGGGGTGAGGTTGACGTCAACCAGTGACCGGCCCAGAAGCAGGTTTAGCACCACACAGGGAGACTGATGACGGTTGTATTGACGGTACACCTCATTCACCACCTTGGCCACCTGAGCAGAGACAGCTTGTGTTAGTAACTGAAGCAGGATTCACAACTTCCACGGTATAGTCCCGAGTGTATGGATGAGACACTCTGTTTGTGATCCCTTCACACAAACACAGTGATATTTGTTAGTGTCTAGTGTTTTTTGCTCACCAGTTTGTGATGGTTATATTAGTTAAGAGAAGGTTAATGTGGGTAAAAACACAAAAATAGAGCATAAAAAGCAGAAAGAATGTGTACTAACCCTGGTAGGATCACAGGGGCGTGAGTTGACGAAGTAGAACTGTCTGTCTGGTGAAGGTCGACCCAAACCGTGAGCACATGATGACACCCAACCCTCTAACACCAAGTCTGACAGGGAATGAATAAATATGTAAAATACAAGACACACAGTATAATAAAACTAAAATACAATAGCACACATACATTAACATCGAACACCATAGCGTTACCTTCGTAAACAAATGGCATAAGTCGTTTTTCACAAATTTCTGAATTTGCCCCCAAAACACATCTTATATGATATAAATAAGATAAGTAGAAAAAATTACTTAAGCTGTTTGTTTATGAAGGTGGCAATACTACTTTATTATAATCACATATATACTACTGGAGGATTCACCTTGTGAGGACTGGGTGTTGTTGGTGGAGTTTGCCACACCATACTCTGTGAGGGAATCTTCTGAGGCTTCTAACTGCTTCATCTCAAGCATTGCTGACACCTGTATACCATATAGTATTGTATACTGAGAGGAGTTAGATGA
Organism: Petrolisthes cinctipes; assembly: GCA_033782935.1. Taxonomy (NCBI): domain Eukaryota; kingdom Metazoa; phylum Arthropoda; class Malacostraca; order Decapoda; family Porcellanidae; genus Petrolisthes; species Petrolisthes cinctipes. The sequence goes on from JAWQEG010007612.1 coordinate 39,376, forward strand.
CGAGTTGGATTCATACACATTAATCATCTTTTAGGAATGATGTACAGCCACACTAAATGTTCTGGTGCCTCACACCTGTATGATAGTGGATTTACAGATACAAGTAAAATCAGCAAAGAATGCCTTCAAATCCATGAATACTCAGGTTCACACAAAGTCAACTGCAGTTGATATACAGTATTTAAACATACAAATGCCATTCCAGAACAAGCATAATAAATATAATTTGAAAATATATAACAGAATAATTTAACTTGGTTACTGAATATTATAAATATAATTATATAGATTTCTAGCATACCTGTTTAGCACCAAATATGGCAGATATATTGTCCTTGATGGTGGGGTGGCCACTGGTAGCAGCAATAGTGGATTTCTTCCCATTTTCTGTCTGGTTGGTGCATGTTATCCTGTCACACAATACCACAGTCAGAACACAAAACACAAAGGATAGCTAATAATATAGTATAACACCTGCATCTCTCCAGTAAAATATTTGTTAAAGACAAGCATATCAGAGTGGTACCTTTAAATCCAACTATTATTTTTTAAATGATTGCAGAAAAGGATTTTTTAACCGAATTTGTCAGTTTACGAATAAATCAATCTGAACATAGATCTATCCCAAACTAATAAGTGTAAGTATTTCCTTACTTCACCAACAAAAAACTATAAATGAATACAGTACTTGACACACCTTACCTGACACCAGTGGAGATGAGGCAGTAAGAGTATAAAACATTGACCATCTTATTGAACTCCCTCTTAATGTTTCGTTGGAACTCTTTGTATCTCACTGGTAGTGTGGAGAAGAGTCCCTGGAGTGAGACTGTCGTTCCTACCTGTAGTTAGAGAAAGTCATTGTTTGGTATACAAATGCGAAGCTTTGCTAGCTTTACCCATGAAAATAATATTGCCAAGAATATGATGTGTACTGACATAAGAAAAGGTTGACTACTTCTGCCCATTCTCTTGTTAACATTATTTGCTGAAACAAAGTGCTACTGACAACAAATTATTTAAAATATTTCTTGAAGTAACCAGACAGTTTAAAATGTCACTGGAAAATCCCCGAAGGTTATTAAAGTCACCTGTCTGGCTGAGTGAGCTCGGTCAGTGATGATGCCATTGTGAGACAAGGTGAGTTTGGTGGCGATGGGTGCACTGACATGACGTGTAGTGATTGACACTTGGCTCAGGGCACACAGTGAACTCAGGGCCTCACCACGGAAACCAAAAGTACTCACTCCCTCCAGGCCTTCAAAGTCACGCAGTTTTGATGTGTGGTGCTTCAAGGCTGCAAGAGAAGCAAGCAATTATACTAGTCAGATAAATATCATAAAATTTATTCTCATATAAAGGTGTATATCTTGGGGAGATCCTCAGAAAAGACAACACTTCCAACCCACCATATGAAGTGAACACAAGCAACTTACTAAGAGCCTCAAAATCCTTCTCCTCCACACCGCTGCCATTATCCAAGACCTCGATGAGTGTGGCTCCATGGTCCTTGAGCTTCACTTCTACGCTGGTGGCTCCCGCGTCAAGACTGTTCTCCACCAACTCCTTCACCGCTGTAGCCAATGTCAGCACCACCTACAAACAAACACCAACAAGTGGTCAAATATATTACCGGCAATATCTGTCTTTCTTAATCCTGATGATAATATAAAAGCTACCTTCAGACTAGCATCTGAAAAATATTACTATTGTATCCTACACAGTACATGGATATATCATAATTTTGACCACTCTTTATAGATTATAGATAATTGCCTAATTTTATAGCGCATTGGTTAGACTCAATGCCATCTGAAAAGAACAGCACTGCTAATGATGTCCGGGCTATTTTTTTACAAATAATCATCATATGTATCAGAACAGGTCACAGGAGACATGCACCAATAAGTTTTTGACTGAGTATTCATCCCCATCCACCATCATTACCACACCTGTCCGGAACAGATGCGATGAACGGTGGTCTTGTCAATGGCCTTGATGCTCTTGGCCGACTCCTGGGACGCTTCCACCTCACCATTATTGCAGCCATCACCTGTCATCATAAGTGAGGGGATTATTATGGGGAAGAAAATACTGCTCTGGGGTGAAGAAGACAGTGTGATAAGAGGCACGAAGGAAACAAGAAGAAAAGGAAGGACTACAGGAAAAAAAACAATGAAGGAAAGAAGGGTAAAAGTACAGAAGTACTCCGTTCACTAAATTGTATATTTTAGTATCATTACCCACTATTTTGGACCATTCTAAGACACTTTTCATCAATGGCATTTCTCTCGGAGATACCACCCTGTTTTTGAGATATGCCCCGTTTTCACCCCCAATACAAACACGGGGAACCCGTGGGAATGTGGGGTTATGGGTTGGGGAAAACATGTAATTCACTACGGTTCTGCCTTTATAATACATTTCCTACCGTTATTTCCGTCGTAAATAGTATTTTTTCAGAGATATTCCACGTTTTCGAGGACGGTACATTCAAATGGTTAATTTGGAAATTAGATGATACTAAAATATACAAAATAGTGAACAGAGTACTCCTGTACTAATACCGAAAGAAGGGACGGTAGGAATAAATGGGAGGAAAGGAGGGACGGCTGAAAACATTAAAGGAACAGAACTGGATACAAAGGGGCGCCCAATTAACTTGTAAATGGAAAGAGGAAAGTGAATCAACTAATAAGCCATTCTTCATTATATAACCTCATTTCCGACCTGATACATTACGTCATTGCTCATCTTACATCGTATAACATCAGTTAATTTCTATGTGACATTCCAGTGCCTTTTAATATGTGTATAAAGTCTACAAATAGCATAAATAACCAACAAACCTGAGATCACTTCCATTATTTACATTCGAAGTGCCACTGTACCACAGGGCACAGGTCCACAGCAGCTTAATTCTTTATGCTATTTGTAGCGATACTTGCCCAGCTAACTTTATAGAAAATTTATTACATGTATTATTTTCACTGTTCATTAATGGTCGAAAATGTTAACTGGTAAGTGAATAACAAAATATAATTAAATGATACATGCTATTGACATTCTCTTGCTGGATTACTCATGAGATTCTTTGGTAATGTAGCAAAAATGGCTGTTATAATTATCATTAGTTTATGTATTCTTCAGTGTCTATTCCCAAGAGATAAATAATTGAAATTCTTTATATTATGTAAGGCCAAACATAATCATCTCCTTAGTATAATATATGGATAAAAGAATGCAAAAATAGATTTTGGAGTTGTATTTCCCGCCAAATCTTACCAATGCTTTTATTGCTTTTAGTAGACAGTAGCGGGCATAAGTATAGAGCAGCCAAAAAACATTGTACTATAATTATTTTGGATGTCGGTCTGTATAGTTTTTATGGTGTCTGTTTACTTTCTATTACATAACCACGGATCTTGTTAAATTATTCATTATTATCTGCAACTCCTTTTCACTCTTCCCGAGCACATGTTGATAATGCAGTAGAATGTAGTAGGCATGTCAGAAAATTAGAAATATTGTGGGTATGTTGAAAGTATAGAGGCTACAAGAGGAATGTATGAGGGATTCGGAGGGAATTTTAATTCATAATAGTTGTGAAACATTGGTGTGGCATGAATATGAACAAATGTTAGTTAGGCTGACCGACACCCAATAGGCCTACGTAGGTCAAGAACTTGTTCAATGAATAAGCCTATAGTTCATTTAATAAATGCGGAAAACAATATAACTCAGTCACTCATGCAAATCTGTGAAGTTGTCTTATCTATATATTATGATGCGCCACTTTTCCAAACTACCCAATGACCTTGTGCTAGTTAACCCAAACCTATAGACTACTGCACTTCCTTTTGATGCCTAAATCAACAAGTATGCAAAATAGTATATATATTCCCGCACTATTCATCTATTTATATCAATGGAGGAAGATGACATTGCTAAACGAGATAAAATATGAATAGGGTCCCAATATTGAGACAGTATAAGAGTGATGTAAACTTGAGACGTATGTTTACCTACACGGTGGACACCTCACACACTACCATACTCACTATATATCTCATACATAAAACACTGCTAAAACCACTCCTCTTTGCTATCCTTACATCACCTACCCAGAAATCAAGAGTAAAGTACCAGGTGGAGTGCATCAGAGGAGTTTATAAAGGTGAAATAAGGCAGGATATAGGCCATGTTTGCCGTGGTAGCAGCTGGATTTTGGTGTCCTACTTGACGAGGATGACAGATTTTTCGTCGCCAGTTTGACTCCATCACCACCCAGCCAACATGTCTGAAGCAGAGAAGCCACACACGGGGATTGGAAGCAAGGATATCGAGGAGCTGTTGATTTTCTTCTCCAAAAACACCTACAGAGCGAAGGATACTTGTCCCACGGTGAGTTGAGAAGGACAGGTGGTGGTGGTGGTGGTGACGGGGGTGTGGCGCTCTCACAGTTGGCATCCTATTTATCTTGTATTGGTGTGTTTTGGACGGGTTGGATTACCTGTATATGAATATTTTGATTGTATGAATCTGTACTAGTGGTGTATTATAATCCAGGAAACCAAATATACTTTGGTTATAGGTTGCTGGTATGGAGATCTCGTTTTAGGATTTGACAAGTAGTCTTGTCAACATTGAGAATAATTGTTTTTATCATGCAGTTTCGGGTAAACAATAAAATGCAAAGATGATTTCATAACTTCATGGATAGTTTGTGATGTTCCCTAATAGAATTCTTAATTACTCATTAATAACTTCTCTTACTTTAATTTGCAGTATGATGTGATTCTCGATAAGTGTTTGGAACTCTTCGAATTGGACTACAAATGCATAGTAAGTTATGTGATGAGATATGTATTGGTATTTATAAGTACTGTACTATATAGAGTATAACGGCTTTAATTTATTTCTGTTATTTCGTCTGGTAAAGTGGGTACAAATCTTTTTGGGTAGTTGATAAATATGTTTTTGTAAATAAAGTTTTGTTGCAGGTTGTACCCAATCCAAATGGAGAATTGTGCAACAGCTATCCAACACGACTCATCATTCCGGAGACTGAGGTCGTTCCTGAAGGGATGGAAGAATCTGTTCTTCCCTGTCCCCTCACCCTGGCATCTCCCTCAGTCCAGCCACAGACTGCTGCCCCGTCCTTCTCCACTGTTGCACCATCCTTCTCGGCAGTTGTGTCGGGTGTGCCACAGTCTACCTCGGTGGCAGTCAACGGCTCTCAAACGGATGCCGCTGCTGCCATGCACAGGAAGTGTTCACTCCCAGGTATGTCTTCTGTTCACATTTTTTATTTGTCAGCTTTAGAATTCCGAGTACTTTCACAATGATTTTGTAAGATTTATGGAAATAATGTCCTTTCATAATAATGTGGAAAAATTTACATACATAATTTCTTAAATGATAAAACAATAATGGTGACTCCACCTTCCTTAGGCGAGGTGGGACGGAACAGCAGTAATTCATCGTTGGCCGGGCAGGCGGAAACTCAAAGTGATGGGTCCAGGTTGAGGGAACTCATATTAAAAGCAAAGTTTGCACGGTGTAGAGCAAGGTTTCCAGTTCCTGTCATACTCTATAAAGGCAACTATCTATGCAGGTGAGCCAGAAATTTTTATCGTGTGTGTGATCTCCCTCACTCCCTTAGTGTCTCTTATGTTTAGTTCAGCTACTTATTTGACTGACTGTTTCTCTCTGTGCTGATTGGCCAACCTTGTCAAGTCCATCATTGCCCTTCATCTTGCTCTTTAACAAGATATCTTTCGAACATACTCTACTAATTTGTTATCTCTCAATATTAACAATGAATATACTATAAACAATTACGGAAGCTTCTCGAAATGTCTAGTGTATAAAGATTGAACATTCACCCTAGTGCTAAAGTTGTGCTCTTATCATATCAGAGTATGTGGTTGTATCAGTGGTTGACTTGTCTAAGGGTATCTTATCACTCTTTGCAGGCTCTGACTAATAATGTTTACAAACTACGTGATTTGCTTCTCTGGTAGGAATTCAAGGGCATATTGGCCCTACCACATTTGACCTTTTACTCCCAGGCTCTGAGAGTGAAAGGCCTCCTTTTGGTGGGCTAATGTCCACCAGTATAAAATTTATGTAAACAAAACTGTTATTGCAATTCTTAATTTGCCTACTCCTTTTAGGGAAAGAATCTGTGATGAAGTGGGCATTTGTGCTGTACTGTAAATATATAGATAGATAGAAGTAAATTTATAAGGTAAACAGTATTTTAGTACTGTAATTCAATTAATTTATCTGTACAGTGAAATTGGACATTCAGGCAAGCATTAAGACTAATAATTCCAGAAATCAACTCTATTAATAGTCTGTACAAATTTAATTGACAAGATTACATCTGTTTTGACAGTATATCTCCTGTACCTTGTAAAGATGAATGTCAGTGCTAACACTTCTGTATCCCCCCCCCCCCCCCCTTCAGGTCTGCTACTTTGTCGGGTGGACCAGAGATGTATGGGAGGTCTGGAATAGAGTATCTGTTTGCCGCTGCTACATCTAGGCAGGAGGAAGAGGATGACGATGATGAGGTAAGGTTGGTCAGAGACATGAGTGAGGTAGGATGTGTTTGTGTGTAAGAACTTGAAGAGGGAGGAATGTAGAGGGAAGTGGCAATATTAAGCAAAGGAGTACATAAAGGGGTGCTTCATATAGGAAAGGGCTTGTACAAGATGAAAGTCTAGAAAAACTGTGACTATTGTAACTAAAGTTAAATAGGTACAGTAGTAAGTCATAGAAAAGGATAATTCAGTGTTTTTATACTTAGGATGTCAGGAGTGCTTCCTTTCCATCTAGTAAGGTAGTTTATTAGCCGAAGATAAGTGTAGAAGTGTTAAGTTATTATTCATGTTTGAATTTCCTAATTGTTGTACAGGTTGTAGTGACGAGTAGCGACTGGCAGCTGTTTGACAGAGTACGCTCCATGGACATCAGACTACTAAAAGCGTGCAGTGTGGGAGTCATAATAGACCTTATGGTGGAGAAAAAGAAAGTCAAGTTCGGCATGTAGTGAGTATTGCATACAGTATTTGCAGTAGTCAGGACTATGGAAGAATTTACTATTTAATATCATACATTAATCTTTTGCTGTTGGTCAAAGCATAAAATTATGATCCAAGAAGTAACCTATTTGCCAAAAATCTAAGGCATGGTAAACCCTCGATACAAATTTATTCTTTTTTTAACATAGGCCTTGTAGATCCTATTTTTAGACTCCATGGTAATAAATACAAAAACCTGGAGGACATTAGGTAGTGTACATTGAGGGACAGAATGTAAAATGAAGTGTTGGATAAAAGTATTTCCCAGTGTTGTATCAAGGGTCTACTGTAGCACTGTCCTTCAAGGGAGTAACTCACTGCCACCGTCATGGTTTTCCAGCGTGACCTCCTCGGAGAAGGTGGACAAAGAGAACCGTTACTGTGACTTCAACATTGTGTCTCTTCCCTACCCCGGGTGCGAGTTCTTTAAGGAGTTCCGGGACCTGGGCTACACGGCGGATTCCCTATATTTCAACTGGTCCCAAGCCTTTGTTGACGCCCACCTGGTAGTGCCGGATCGGTCGCTGTCAGCACGGGTCACACATGACTGGTCCTCGTACAGGGTGAGGTCTTGTTGCCATTCTTGCCCTCTTTCTTGCTAGTTTATGTCTGCTGAACTGAATACAGACTAGCAACCAATACAGTACAGAGTTTCCATGTACAGTAATTATGAGTTATTTCCCTACTTATGGCTGTTGTTCAAGCTGTTTTAATTGGTATCTTGGTACGGTATTTATTTTATGCCTTTGGAGTGCTGAAAAGGAGTCCTCCATATAATACGAAGTTATAATATTAATATTATGTTCATTTTGATATATAATGAAATGCATTTAATTTTACTCTGCCACATTCCAGAGGTGGGACTTGGTACGTCTGACCCAGAACTACTTGAGACTGCTACTGACCTACGCACATGAAGGGGCTCAGGGCATCCTTCTCCATTGTATCTCGGGCTGGGACCGCACTCCGCTCTTCCTCTCTCTCCTCAGACTCTCACTCTGGGCAGATGGATTAATCCACTCTTCATTAGATCATATACAGGTCAGATATTATGAACAGTACATTAATTTGTTTATATATTGGAAGATATTGTTTCATATAACTTGTGCTTCTCATTGATTCGTAAGCCCTGGTCATTTTTAATGTTTTTGTTCAGTTTATAGAGGATCGCTCGTCTCTTACTCCAGGATTTTGATTGTACTGTATTTCACGTTAATTGCTTTAGTTTTACACCATATAGTTCTACAGGCTCCTGGATATATCACAGTTGTTGATCTAATATTACACTAAAGTAACTGTTATAGCTCTCCACCCGAAGGTTGTGAGAAGCACATCAACCAATAAGTTGCTAGAAAATAACATCTGCTGTGGACAGTTCCCATAGAAAAACCTACTATGGTGACCAAATTCTTTTATGTTGTTTTGCAGATACTGTACCTGACCATAGCCTATGACTGGCTGGCGTTCGGACATGATCTTCAGGACAGATTAGCCAAAGGGGAAGAGATATTCTTCTTTTGTTTCTACTTTCTAAAGTTCATGACTTCAGAGGACTATACCATTGGCAGGAGGTCAGTACTGTATTGGGGGTTTAGTGTTATTTTGGACTATGATTGTTTTTCTTCCATGGTGTACTCCCTTTTAATTATTTTTCCACCATCTATAAAAGATGAAATACCTCTCGACTTGTATGGGTTTACAACTAAATTAATGAAACTCATGATAGACTGGAATTTTGTGTGTAATCCTTATATTGGTTGTAAATGATGGCAAAACATTATGATTGCAATTATTGAACTGACCCTGTTTCTTGTCTGCAGACGTCATGCCTCAAGTGACAGCACAAGCTTGGAGCGTCTAGACTGTGTTCTACTTGAGGCTGGTGATGGTGGTCTTAGTTCTGCCGGCTCTTCCAACTCTCTCAACTCCTCCTGCTCCTCCAGTCGCTCCTCCCATCCACCTTCGCTCTTCCGCACGGGCAAGACTGGGACTGGGGGAGAGAGTGACAGTTATGGTGCACATCTCACTTGGCCATACGGCAGCTACACAGGGGAGCTAGATTTTGACGACCTCTCGCCAAACCTGAGTCGTGCGTCGTCCACATCCTCCTCTTCTGCGACTGCCGCCACGTCCTCCCGTGGGGCTTTCGGACGCTCTTCCTTCCGTGAAGGAGATTCATCTAGTGGGTCTGGAGATGGAAAGCTGACGGTGCGAAGCAGTGGGGCTGTAGGGTATAGTGTTAACCGCACAAAGACTAACCCAGACACCCACCATGGTAAACCCCACCGACCCATGCGGTCAAGGAACGGTCACAGTGAGTCAAGTGGAGAGAGTGGTGGTACAGGGCCAGAACACCCAGAAACCCGCCAAGTGTCAACTAGCCCCGTGGCTGTCCCAGTACCCCGTCGGATCCCTGTCCCACGTCAGCGGCAAGAATCCACAGGGTCAATAGGTAGTTGGCAGATAGTGGATGAAATGGGTAGCCTCCAAGACACTCCAGGGGCAGCTGCAGCAGCTGCAGCAGCTGCTAGTGGTCAGCTGGGGTCAGCTGGCTCTCGTATCTCTAGAGTGTCTGGGTGAGTAAGTCTTTATATAATTTAAAATTTGTCTTTTTTTTTTTTTTTTGTCTTTTTTTATCGCCTGCAACAATTGGTAAAGGTGATATAACAGAACACATTTACTAACGTAGTGCAGTATTACGAAAATAGTGAAGACCTGCAGAAAAGCATCAAATACAGGTATTGCACTGCCCTTTTGCAAATCTGTTTAATTACCATACATTGTCACTGTCATTACAAATCTAATATAACCTACCTATATTTACAGTGTGTCTGATTTGGTAGACTCAGCCACCACCATCAAGGAGGAGGTCAGCCTCGAGTCGGAAGAAAGTATAATAGTCTTCAACCGTGCCGAACGTCTCGCCAAGGTGACCCCCCCCCCCCAACCTTTCCTTATTTTCCTTTTCCTTGGCTTCAATTTGTATCTGCCCTTCATTTCTTCCTTCTACTACATTTCTTTCAAGGTTACACCAATCCTTCTGTAACTCTTCCTTGGTTGTATGCCCTTATTCTTTCAATGTTACCCCAGCCTACCTTGTTCTCCCTTTGGTTTGATGTACTTGTTAACCAAATCTTCCCTCTTCTTTGTCTTTTAATTCATTAATAGGATTCAAGTTTTATTGCGTCTGCTTTCGCTGCCATTTTATTTCTTTCCTCTTCCCTGTGTGTCTCTTATAGCCTTGTCTCGTATCCCTCTTGTCTTTCTCTTGCCTGGCATGTCCTTGCACAACCCAGTCCTTAATAATTAGAACACATTGCCTTTTGTTTTTGCACTGTGTGACCTCATTGGCTGTTCATTTGTGTTTCATATGATCTTTGCTTAATTTGTCTTTGTCTTCAAGCTTTTAGCTTCGTCCTAGCTTGTGTGTGTGTCATCGAGTGGCTGCATCTTCCTCTCTTCTTCACCACAGCATCTTATCTTCAACATCTCAGGAGTGCAGGGTTCAGTCAGAAACTATATATCTACACATTGCTGCTTGGTAGTTTATAAAGTAATGTCACTCATTGTTAGATGATATGGAGTTGAGTTCACATACAGCCCTAAAGAACCGCATTTGAAAAAGTCTTTTTACCAATGCACAGTACATCAGTATCATGTCTTTCCTTTAATGTTGTCAGTAAAAGCTCTTCCACAGGCAGTGTTTGTTAAATACTGTTACAGTTTTACAGATTGTCATGTTAAACAACTATGGACCAAGCTGAGTAATTGAGACTTAATTATTTGGTTGACTGAACATTGCATAACAGACTATCTGCTGTATTCCTAATCATCGGAACAGGATTGATGAAGTCTAATATCTACTAATTGGTTTAGGTTAATTGTAATAATTTTTCACAGCTCACAGTAGGAGAATGACTGTTTCAGAAGTAATGCATGTTGGTCCTTTGGGTTTAACCAGGGATTTGATCCTAATGCTTGATGTATTTTTCAGGTGCGGGCACTGTTCTACAACCTGTACGTGTCGACCATTGGGTTAAATGCCCCCAATGGCCGCACAGACACCGGCCTCGGCACACTAGTCTCCAATTTTGCTCAGAAGGTTGGCATCCGGCAGAGTTCCTCCCGCAACACATAGCCACTCCACCCGCGTACTCGAGGGAGCAGGATCATGTCAGCGAACTGGAGTCTGCTGATTCCTCCAAGCTGTGGCAGGAACCAGACTACTTCAGTTTAAGTGCTCTGCTCTGTGGCATAGGTTTGGAGGAATTGGTAGCCTCTGGAATACTGACAAGATCTCCCAACACTTGGTAACTCAGTTGATACTCCTGTACCATTGCTCATGTCTAGTACTGTACTTCAGTGATTCTATCTAATGAAGTTCACCTTTGCTCGTATTGTTTTCTAAATGTGTGCATGGTAAGTGGGATCTATTAGGTTGGTGGAGTGTTTTGTGGTGAGCCTGAGTGTTGGTTTACATGTACACAAGTTCTATATTACCCGTTGTATGGATATTAATCACCCGATAATGAGATTTTATTTTTTTGTACTGTAACTTTTATGAACTGAACCCCCTCCGAGGCATACGACGATGTTATTAAAATCCACATGCGTACATGAATTGCAATGCCATGAATGAGTTCGTACCAAAGTATGTACAGTATATATACTGTAATTCCATACAATTTTATAAATCGACACCGCAGGCATTTATTACTTTCTTAGAAAATCTCTTTCCATTACTTTCGTATCGAAAGCTTGACCCCCCCCCCCCCCTTCTCGGATATAATTCCATTATCCTTTGCTTTTCTTGTGTGGAGGTTTGGATTAACCTTACCTTCTCATAAATTACTATTACTTTTTCAAAGTTTTTGTTCTTATTTACAGGTCTATAATTGGAATGGGCCAGGATAGATGTCTCAAATATGGAATCTTTCATGAAGAGTGATGTAACCACTGTCCAAGATTCCAAAAGGGAAGAGCGGACTAAATTTCAAAATTAAATGTTTTCTAACTTCAAAAATGGAAACTTCTATCAAACAAGATGGAGTCCCAAATCTGTAATATTTATTAAGGTCATTGCCAACTGGCAAATTAAGGCTTACAGCAACTCCGAGATTTTCAGGAGTCTGTATTTGCCAACTAAATTGTGTTTTTTCTGATTAATTTCCCTTGTTTACTTAAATTTTAATTTTTTCAAATAAATATTTAGCCTTGCCCTCAAGAGCAGTCTTAACAAACTTTATTTTGTATATTTACTGGATCAGGCCTCCCTGAATTAGAATTTATTATCTCATTGCATTTATAGCAGTTTGCTGAGAAAGTGATGTACAGAGGAATTTATGTTGTGATTCTTTTAGGTGATGGATGGTTTTACCTTGTCTATGCAGATTCATTTACTGATATTTTTAATCTGTTTTTCCTTTCTATTTTTTAGTAATTTTTTAATTCCTAACTAGGTTTTAAATTCAAAAGTCCTGTATTAGTCATTTGTAAATGTCCCCTTAACTTAACAACTTAGTCATGTGAGGCTTGCACCCAAACATGGGTATAAATTCTTGAGCACCCACATTATCATGAGCATTTTAATTATTTAGTAAATTTTGCCATTTGTGTTTCTTTATTGGTGAGAGCCACGAGTAAACAATGATTGGATTTAAGAATATTCCAAAATAAAAATGTCCAAATTTAATTTTGTTTTCACCTCTTTGAACGGGACACCTACTCTGGTGGGCAATCACTCGCCTGTTGATATATACTGAAGTACAATAACTACATTGTCTTCTTCCACTCAACCTCTCCTATTCCTCTCCTTGTCTGTAGCAGTTTTTTACATAATATGCAGCCTGTCTCCATAGTTGTCTTCCTGGCCTAGGATGGTTTTCTTGCATCCTAAATTATTACATACTCTCCCTATACAAAAACAGTGGATTGGTTGAATTTTCTATATTTTTACTTTGGTGTATTAGATGCATTTGTTCTCCATTATCTACAAACGGAAAGTCTGAAATTTAATCAGTATCAGGGCACCAGTTGTTCAATGGAAATGTTCTCTCGTTGCGTCCATTTGCCCAAAGTATGAGGTTCTTCACTGCAAGTAAACTGAATGGGGAGGGGTAGCGCCTTCCTGCAACCGAAACCTAGCAGTGGATATAATTTTCATTTGGCATCATGGCTTAAAAATGAGATAAGAAATTGCAGAATGGATTTTAATCTGTAATACCAAAACTCTCAGGTACAGTATAGAACTTGTTAATATTACTTTTCTTTTCTGCAATTACTGTTGCATGTAAATTCTTAGGAAAAGGATGTAAAAGTATTCATTTATTTTATTGCTGTAACAGAAGCAAAATGTGGAGTGATTTTCACTTGTTAAATACTGTAACTGCTTACTGCAGTCAATCATAATTTTTCATTACTATTGCTGTTGTCAAAGTGTTCTCTCTTTATAAAATACTATTGTGTGTCTGGTACAGGCCCTCCAAAATAGTTTGGCACCCCATTCTCTGATACTGTTCGTAATGATCATTGTTAAGAGACTGCGTGAGTGTGTATCAGAAATCCTCTTTATCATGTGGCATAATGCGTCGTGCTGTAAGGGTGCCAGAAATATTCTTATGACCTGTACAAGTCTACTCAAAATTGCTGCCTGATGTTAAGTTATGGATTGATAGTGTTGTAATTCTGTCCTTGAAGTTAGTAACTAATGCACTATATGACCTGATACTAGTTTGAATTATTGTATTAAATTATACTCAAAGTTGACATCTTGGTTATTGCCTGAGGTTACAATTTGTACCTAGGGATGCCCTTGAGAATTTCCTTAAGATGCCATATAACCCCAGGGAAGTGTATATGTTATAGTAAATATAGAGGTGAAATGTTGACTGAAATGAAGTGTTAAGCTTGGTTGTAAAAGTTGTAATTGTAAGAGGGGTTTAATTAAAGGTCATATTTTCATCCAATTACAGTTATTTGCCATGGAAAGTTTACAAAGGAAATGGCCATGAAAGATTTATTCATATGGTGTGCAAGTGCAGTATATTAGCAAGGAATTAGTGTCAAAGCAATGCAAATTTTCACACATTGCATTAGATAAGGCCTAACTTGGGAGTCAAGATGCCAACATAATAAATAAATACATGTGTCAATAAAAAGTATAGGGTGAAAGTGTGGCCATAAATAGGTGTTGTTTGTTGGTGCAAGTGGGAGAAACTATTTTCCTTAATGTCAGTATAAGATTCACCGTGTACAGAGTTTGGTCTAACAACTTGTTTTAAAGTGGTTATTCCACCACACATGACGTTATATATTTTTATGTGCTGTATATTAATGTACATAATGCTGTATGTATGTATCTTTGCTAACAGTGGAATGGATAGTTGGATTGGTAGGGTTAACACATCCCACAATCCTCCTTCCATACCTGCAACCTATCCCCCCCTGCTTGGATCTGGGAATTATTTAAATTAGACTTTTAGTTCTGAGGTTTGAGGTTAGTTGTAAATTACTGTAAAATTACTTCCAACACTGTTTCAGGTGTACTTCAAATACTTGAGGATATTTAACTTTCCAAAGTCCATAAAACTTTAATTTCCCTTTTTAACCAAGTAAAAATATAACTCACCTTAATTTTCAGTCTTGCTTAACTCTTTTTCTACTGAAGATGTAAATATTATTCTAAAAAAAAATTTCCTTGAGATTTCGTACCAAAGACGAGGAAGAGTAGCCTTGTGTTGTGTTGAACTACCTTCCGGTGCTGTTCAGTGGCTGTGGAATCAGCACTGTCATAATTATATCAACATACTGGGAACTCTTAGGATTTACAGCCATGATCTGTTGGTGCTTTGTGCTTTGAACTTTGTGACAGTTATGGGGGCAGCAGTGTTGGTGGTAAATCTGGAGCAACTGATTTCTCCAACTGATTATTCCAGGTAACAGGCTACCATTACTTTGTTAATCTGGTTCTGTTACCTGGTATACACTGGGGGAATCAAGGCACTTGAATGTACCAAAAATATATTACCCCTTTAAGGAAATCTGTACTGTGGTCATAGGCTAAGGTAATATGATGTCAACAAATTGGAAGGTAGTACTAAATGCCACCAAACTACAAAGGTCATCTATTTTCTGCCATAGTTTGAATTGGTCTGTAGTTTGTAATTCACCATTATTTTATCCCCATACCACAATTATTATATAGTTTTTGTACAAAAATTGTGCTTCATCCCTTGGGGCAGTTGTACAGTTTCAGGTGGACCTTAGTTTTGTTTGAAAAATTTACAGGGGACAAAGTAAGGTTGGGAAGATTGGGACTATGGACTCCTCCAAACTGTGCCAAGAAATACATTACAACAGTATATCCTATATATTTATTTTGAGGGTAGTTTAATTAAAGAGTTTCCACGCCTCCAAACACCCGACACATCTTGATTCAGGTGTTGTTACTCTCCAGTCCCTGTACCACTGCCTGCCCATGTCTGTTAACCTACCCTTCCACCTCCAGTGTGCTCAAATGTTGTAGTCATCAAATGCAGCGATGAGTGATTATGCCGTACTGTCCTGTAGTCTTTTTATCTATTTGTGGTCTCAATTTTATGAGAACAGAAAATTGGGGGGGGGGAAATAAGTCTTTAGATGTTCAATCACAAGGCAGCAGGAATTGAGCTTTACCCCACGTAACGAGTGAACCCCATCAAATGTTTTCCTAGGCTTTTGTTATTTTCATTACCATCCAGACATAAGTGATCTGCAGGGCCTGTTAAATGAAAATGGGTAAATGTGTTTGCATAATATTGAGAGCCTATTGCATTCTGGTCAACTCCCATATGGCTTTGCTAGTTTTTACACTTTGTGCAATGTTCATGTTTTCTTGTTTCCATCAAATTGTTGTTTTGACCTGCCATATGAGCATTTAAATTCTTCCTTTTATTTTTTCTCCCATTTTAGTTTGTGCACAAATTTCTTTTTTTCTTAATTTCAAGCCTAATGAAGGCCTGAATCCAGTAGGCTGTTGCTGAATTCTTTTGCTCACTCTATTAATAAATTTAGGACTACAATTAAATGTGATGGCTCATACCAGCCAGACACAATCCTTACTAGCACTGCCATGGATTATTTTACATTTGTGTTGTCACTCATTTGACCACACACCCTCCAATTGTCTTGATTACTGCCTTGTTTCTTATAAAAGGTTTGTTCATGTACTTCAGATTGCTTCTCCCTTTACAGATTGATTATAGACATTAGTGGTGTTCTAGTGCAAACAAACATACTTATTACAATCACTGTAGTAGTTCAAAAGTGGAAAGGGAGGAACAACCTGGATATTATACAAACTTTTGTTGGGAACTTGTAGTGTAGTACCCCTAGTAACTCATCCTGATTCCAAACCATTGTATTTTTTTTTTTTTTTTTTTTTTCATGACTGGTATAAACACAGACTGAAAATTGTTGTAAATAAACTTTTACAAATACAATTACATTTACTGCCCTTTATACTTGCTGCAAAGGCCTTGAATTTTTCCTTGTCTATGAAGGTCATAATTTATAAGAAAACATCTTTTGTTTTTTATTTTATTATATTTACAAAATAAATTCGCTTAAGTGTTCTCTTCCACACGAACAGCTGAAGACTGAGCTTCAACTGCCATTCTCTAACACTGCTAAAAGACTGTTGAAACATTCAGCAAATGATTCTTAATAAATAAATCCAAACTTCAATTTTATATACAAAGATGAATTAAATAATAATTATACCATGTTATCATTTAATAAATTTCTGGTCTGTTACATTTGTTTTCAAGTATGAAACAAGCTTGAGATATTAAATCAAATACAGGGCCTACATTCCAACCTGCTCAGACATGGTAGTGTTCTTGGCTATTAATATTATGGGGGAGCTTCAATAAATGAGGGTGAATGACACGAGGAGGCTGGAGGAGTGTTCAAAGAAAGACCAGTAATAATATAACATGGTTCTATTGAGTGGGAACTAACGGTGGTTGCTGGAGTCTGGTTTATTCATCACGGCCGCGATACTCCTTGATGTGAACCAGTACCCAAGCTGGGATAAACATGATGCCAACCGAGATCACTAAACCGTGCACAGACTTCTCCTGTTGGAACAATCATAATGTTGGTTATTTTTTAATCAGCAAGTATTGAATATAAGCACATACTGTATATATATATATATATGTGTGGGTGTGCGGGGGTATCAATGGTGCTAGCCTAACAAATGAAAGATCAGGGGTTTCATATCCTAGCTAGGGGATTGTTGGACAATTTCCTATGCTACTTTGTCTGTGTGTGTGTATACACTAGATAATCATGTACAGTAGAAAGATTTAGTGAAGTTGTTTAAATTTCTATTTTAACTTTTTTTTTTTTCTTATTTGTGTAGTTTGCTTTAGCACCACATCAATAACATGTATTGATATAAATGACGAAGCAGCAATCATCAGGTTGTGGACAGAAATTCCAATTTCCACACCATAAATCTTGGTAATGTTACATCATCTAAAACAAGGCATTATATATAGAGGCTTACAAAGTATATATTAAAGTCACAGTAACCATCCATCTTTTATACCATTATTACACTTGTAGGATACTGTGTGAGCTGCACTTACAGGCCAGCGCAGCTAAAGTTTATATTTTATTATTGTTGTCTACTGTATTTGTGGTGGTGGTGTTATTGAGTTATGCATTAATAATCTGCTGTAGAATAAATCATATGAAATGCTCTGCCTACTATTTCTATGGATATATATCTTTGGATGGATATCAGGTCATTATATATCAATATTTAGTAATAAGAGGGTTGGATTGATTTCTTAACACCAAACAACTAAAGTACCCTAACCTCGATCATAGTTATCTTCAGGATCTTATCTGCCTGATCATATATCAAGTAATTTGGGTTTTAGTGATTGATTGATTGATTGATATTAGGAGCCGCAACAGTGGTCATATGGCGCCCGAGGAAGAATGTGATTGAGAAGTGGAACAATAATAAGCACAAAAAGTAACCACAAAATAATTAGCTGCTTGGACAGCCTTACATACTATATATAAATCAACCTATACCATCTTAAATAACACCAAAATCATCATGCTAACAGTAATAATAATAACACAGTGTACTAGATAATTATATAACAGTAACCATAACAACCCGGGGTTAGGTAACAATCAAAATAATAATAGTATTTTGGGTAAACAGCTGACCGGTGATGCAATTGTATTTTTCTCACCATGAAGGATATTTTAGTCCTGGGAGGCCCTGCGATGACGTTGTGGGATCTCTTGGCCACCACCAGGCTTGAATTGGCCTGGGAAATACGACTAGCCACGGTCCTTAGGGCAAACATGATGAGAAATGATATAAAAATGTGTTTAAAGAGAGAAGATGTTCCACACGTACGAGACTTTGGGAATATGGCCACCCTCTGACTGGTACGATGGTTCTCTTGTCTATTATATCATCAAAATATTATAAATGTAAATATATAACTGTACTAGAACCATTTAATTAATGTGGGTAATTTATTTTGATGATTTTTCTTATATATTATGGATTAATGTCTGTTTTTAATGTTCCCCTCTTCTGTTATAATATCCTTTTCTCGCTCCTGTGTGTGTGAGATAACTCGTCATACACTATTCATTTTATCTTATGTATTTCCTGCCCTGCTGTAGTTTTTATTGATAAGAAAGATAACTAATTTTAACTCGCCCTCACTGGAGGCTGATTACTTGGGAAATAAAATAATAAATAAAAGCCGAGGCATCAAATGAAAGCAGACCCACAGATATAATTGCTAGGAAAATATATAACATAAATAGAAACAGATAAATTCGGTCCTTCATTTCAATTTGATATTGTTTAATTATTAAAGTTATCTGTGCTGAAATATAGCAGTCATTTCACATCCATGCCTCCATCCAAAATATTCAATGAAATCATAACAATTTACCCTAACAAACCATTCCTTCCAAGATCTACAAGGCAACCAAATAATTGAATAACATCTCACTAGACTAGAGATGACAATATAAAAAGATAAAGGTAATAAAGAAAGGTGTAATAAAACCCAAGCCGTAGCCAAAGACGGAACGCGTTATTGAATAGTTTTCTGTGGACTTGTTGTCGATGCAGCAGGGTATGCCATCCGAGTCCTCCTTCATGACCTGTTTCTGCACAGTTGGGTGAGTCCCCTGGCACATATATCACCTCACAACACCTCAATGGGTCACTGAGATAGGCTATGGCAGGTTAGAATGATGCAAAGTGCCGTTAAATAGGCAAAATGAGCATATGTTTACACTGTGCCTGGGATGGGGGCGTTCAACCTCATTTAGGTGTCCGCCATATATGATAAATTTTCAGCCTATCCGGGGGTATTTTGGGGCACCAGGGGCACGATAGTAGCTAAAATATCCCCACTCGTCGTCGTGCATGTAATTTAAAACCCCAGGGGAAGCTATAATGGTGAAATATGGCCCGTGTGACAAAGATGGAACGAGGGGGGAGGTGCTCTTTCCATCTGACGTTTGGGTGAGATAAATAAAGCACTCGTAATTAATAAATGAACCTATTGATTTGGCCATCCTATTTTCTGCTGCTGCTTCTCCTTATTCATCATTGTTGTTGGTGGTGGTGGGGGTTTTTAGATCTACGTTTTGGTTTAGGGAGATTTTTGTGGATTTATATAAGTTGGGAATGATAATAGTATGGATGTTGTTGTTGTTGTTGTTGTTGTATTAGTGATTATAATTATCTGTGTTATCAATTAAGTAAAGATGTTATTCATTACAATATTTGGGGGTTACTGAAATATCATTGTTTAGGTCAGGCCAATAGTACTTCTTAATGTTATTGTACAGGTATTGGGTAATGTCACTTTCTTTGTGTTTTTCTTTTTTAAATAGTGTTGTGTAGATGGATGGAAAGGGCATATAGGGGTAGATTAATACAAGATTTAATTTGAATTGAATATGTGTAGCTTTTGTTCAAGTCATGTTTTGGTACCTTAACATAACATAAGGGATATAAACAGAAAGAATCGCGTATGAAATCGGCCTGTAGTGCTCTTGTATGCTGTCATTTTATGTATTATAGTTCTTACATATCGATATTTTTGTGAATGGTGGAAGAAAGTGATAATATTTTAATTTGTTATAAGCCCAGTTGTGATTTGGGATAACTTGGAGGAAATGGTGTAACGTTTATGTGTGCCTAATGTCTCTGTTCTCGCGTATTGATATTTTTGTGATTGGTGAAAGAAAGTGGTGAATTTTTAAGTTTGTTATAAGCCTAGTTGTGATTAGGGATAAGTTGGAGGAAGTAGATACAGCACCGTATGTGTGAAATTGTGTAAACTAAATGGCTCTGTTCTTGTGTATTGGTATTTTTGTGAGTGATGATAGTGGTGTTTATTTACTTGATATTATACAGTAACCCCAAGTCATATTGTTGTAAGCCCAGTTGTGTTTAAAATAACCTCTCTGTCAAGTTCTGCACCCCACCAACTTTATGTTATTGAGGAGAAGCTTAGGGTCATTTGTATAAAGAGAGAAAGTGATTAAGGGGCGAAACTCTTGAAGGTAGGCTATATAGGAGACCGACTGAATCCTCCATACTATGTCATCAAACAGATCTTCTATTAGTAACATTGAGATCATTTGTTTTCTGGTATAGTTTGGAGGAATCAGTAGCCCCTCCAATTTACCAATATAGAGGCTCTCTCCATAACCCATAATCAGCGGTTAATGACCTTTTAATTTGTTGAACTAGTTTCAGTTAATTTTTTCTTGGAGGATGGAAAATTAGGGTGAGCATAATGATGTACCGGTAGTGCTACTGATTCCTCCAAATTATACCAGGAAATAGACTGGTATGTTATTATAAGAGAAAGGGATCTGTTCTGTAATCCAGTTTGAAGGAATATGTAGCATTTTAATTTGTCCACAACAGAGAAAGCTCCCTTAACATTTCCCATCCACATTATGGATTGTGAACTTTGCGTCTAATATTCTCCTGGACCCCACAAATCGTTTTTTTGGCTAGGCTTTTTTTGCTTTGGAAGACCATGTTTTTGGTGATTTTCATATTTCTCAGCAGGTATATTTTGGTTATTGTATATCGTTATGTTAGTAGGTACGGTAGCAATGTTATATTCGTAGATTTAGGCTAGGCTAATCCCACAAAATGGTCTTAAGGATTCAGAATTTATCTCTTGGATAGTCTGTAACTTCAAACCATTTTTTGCTGTTACTCAACCCCATTATATATTAAATATTTGTTCAGAAATAATATAGACAACAAATTCTCTACTTGTACTACCGGTAGAGATGTGGCGACCCCACCACCCGCCACCAGTGGTACAAGTAGCCTTGTAACCCCCTAACTCTAGGGGTTCCCCACTGATAATGGGGTTGGGGACAGTAAGGGTATACAGCTGTAAAACCAACTCCAAAGTTACTTGCTGGTGACAACGTTAACTTACTGAAAGAAAATCATCACCAAGTATTAAAAGGCTAACTCATGCTATGCCACTAACAAACTAAATTAATTGAAATATCACCAATTTATTGATGTAATAAACTAAGGAATTTTGTGTACTGGAATGTAGTAATGTAATATCAATAGGCAAGATAAGCTAGATCCTGGAGGCTGTGTATGGTATATCATATCCATAGCATAAATATAATGTATACTGGAATCTGTCAGTATAATAACCAAAGGCAAACTATACTGTATACCTGTACTGTATATACCGCCATACAAGCAGGAACTTAGGCCTAGCTTAATTTACATTGACTGGTTTTTCTGGCCACTTAACGGGATACCATAGGCCTACCCTGACCTTGATGAGGTTACCCATTCTTCATTTATCAGTTTTTTTTGTTTGTTTTTATTCTGTATGTTTTGATCTTGGTCCCCCTAAGGTTTATTGGCCTAATATTTCCATTTTATCCTCATTTAAATCATAGTTCTCATCCTGATTCATGTGATTTAACGTTAGCATTTGCATATACAAAAATAAGTGTATTGAAAGAGGAAGAATAAAGAAGGGAATAAGAGAAGAAACAGGAGAAAGGATAAGAAATTAAGGAAGGAAAAATGAAGAGGTTTGAGAATAAAGAAGTAGAGTGGATGTATAAAGGAAGAAAGAACTGCATGATAAAAGTGACCAAGTAATAGAGGAGAAAGGATAAAAGGTGAAAGGGAGAGAGAGGTGAAGGAAGGAAGAGAAGTCATTACAAGATATTATGCAAATTTAATAGATATGTAAAGGGATCGGAATTCAGTTTGCAGTATATTATTGACAGCTGAGAGAGAGAGAGAGAGAGAGAGAGATAGAGAGAGAGGGGGGGGGGGAGACACACACACACACACACACACACACACACACACACACAGAGAGAGAGGTAAAAAAAATGGTTAGGGCAAAGGAAAAGGGGGGAGGGACTCGGAAAGGATTTGGAGAAGAGAGGAGGGAGACAGGAAAGGGATGAGGGAGTTAGCTCTAGGAAAGGAAATGGTGGAGAGAGGAGTGGAGGTTAGGGCTTAGGGAGGAATGATGGAGGGTTAGAAGTAAGTTAGGATGGAGATGGTGGAGAGAGAAAGGAGTTAGGGAGGAGAATAAAAGCTAAAAAAAAAAAAAAGTCATAGGAGGAGGAGGTAGGAGAGAGGGAATGAAGAGATGTTTGTGGTGGTGATGGGGAGGGGAAAGATAGATAAAAGAAATAGGCTTGTAGTGGAGGAGGGGAGGGGGAGAGATGTTTGAAATTTGTTTGTGGTGGGGGGGAGGGGGAGAGATGTTTGAAATTTGTTTGTGGTGGGGAGGAGGGGGAATATGTTAGAAAGAAATTAGTTTGTGGTGGAGTAGGGGAAGGGGAGAGATGTTAGAAGAAATAGGTTTGTGGTGGTGGTGGTGGTGGAGAGGAAAACGTTGGCTCGGTTCCAACCATCAATGAGTTTTCCCTCCAAAATTACGACACAGTATGGTATATAAAATGTCCGCCACTGACCACTAAGCTTAGCACTCCCTATACCTCCCTCCCTACCTACCCACCTACCCACCCATCGTACCTATAGCACATCCCTCCCTTCCTCCTTACCCACGTCCCCCAATCCCTCGTATAACCCCCCTTCCCCACCTCTCCTCTTTCCTCCCTACCCACATACCCCTCCCCACTTTCCCCAATCCTTCGTAGGTATAGATAGCACATCCCTCCCTTCCACCACCACCTCCTTCCTCCTTACCCACTTCCCCCAATCCTTCATAGGTATAGTTAGCCCCCCCCCTTCCCCTCCTATAGCCTCCCTTCCCCACCTCCTCCTTCCTCCTTACCCACGTTCCCCAATCCCTCGTAGGTATAGATAGCCCCCCCTTCCCCACCTTTCCTCTTTCCTGCCTACCCACATACCCCCTCCCCACTTTCCCCAACCCCTCGTAGGTCTAGATAACCCCCCCCCCTTTCCCCACCTCTCCTCTTTCCTCCCTACCTACATTCACCTCCCCACTTTCCCCAATCCCTCATAGGTATAGTTAGCCCCCCCCTTCCCCACCTCTCCTCTTCCCAACCCACATACCCCTCCCCATTTTCCCCAACCCCTCGTAGGTCTAAATACCCCCCCCCTTCCCCACCTCTCCTCTTTCCTCCCCCCCCACGTCCCCTAGTTAGTTTCTACCCCCTCCCCCCTCCCCCCATCCCTAGTTGTTTGCCCCCTTCTTTGCTAGTTATTCCTCTCATCTCGTCTCACACACATGCTTACACATCCCCCTCATACTCTCTCCCCCCTCCTCCCATTCCCTTCCTCTCTCTCTCTCCCCTCCTTACATTCTCTCCCTCTCTCTCCCCCCTCCCATTCTCTCACTCTCTTACACATCCCCTCCCATTCTCTCCCTTTCTTACACATCCCCCTCCCTCTTTCTCCCCTCCCATTCTTTCCCTCTCTCTCTCCCCTCCCATTCTCTCCCTCTCTCCCCCCTCCCATTCTCTCCCCTCCCATTCTCTCCCTCTCTCCCCCCTCCCATTCTCTCCCTTTCTTACCCCTTCCTTCCATTTTCTCCCTCTCTCTCCCTCCTTCCATTCTCTCCCTTTCTTACCCCCACCTTCCATTCTCTCCCTTTCTTACCCTCTCCCATTCTCTCCCTTTCTTACCCTCTCCCATTCTCTCCCTTTCTTACCCCCTCTTTCCATTCTCTCCCTCTCTTACACATCCCCTCCCATTCTCTCCCTCCTTCCATTCTCTCCCTCTCTCTCCCACCTCCTATTCTCTCCCTTTCTTACCCACTCCTCCCATTCTCTCCCTTTCTTACCCACTCCTACCATTCTCTCCCTTTGCTATACTCTACCTACATGACCCCTTTACTTCCCTCCCTCCCTCCCTCCCCTTTTTACTGAACCGCATACCCCCTCCCCTCCCTCTCATACAACTACACCACATACCATACCCCCCCCTCCTCCCCAACCCTTTCCCTCTGGACAAGTGTGTGTGTGTGTGTGTGTGTGTGTGTGTGTCGTTTTAAACCCATACTTAACCCCATCCTACCACCGGGGTTTTTATTTTGCCTGGAGTATATAAGTAACATTCCTTTCATTATATATAACATGTATGTATAGGCCTAACTGTTTGTTGTTTGTTGTTTGTTCCACACATATGAGTATTTAATATAGGGGGAGGTGTTTACTTTTAAGTCATATAGTTATCCCTACACACTGTCATTTTTCTATACACAGGGAGAATAAGGACCCTACGTGTGTTGTAGTCTGAATATTGGAGATACATGAGGCCTTTAAATACTGCCACGAATCATCAGCTATATGGGGAAGGAGTTTGTTTCGTGGTATAGTCAGGAGGAATCAGCAGAAGCCTCCATGCAGTTCTCGTACACGATCATAGATAGGGTCCTTAAGGGGGAAGTTTTGTGTTGGTAATTCTAGAGCAACTGAATCCTCCAAACTATTCCAAGTAACAGAACACCATTATTTTTGCTGTTCTGGTCCTGTTTCCTGGCATACTTTGGAGGAATCACGGCACTCCAATGTACCAAAATAGAATTACCACCTTAACAGTGTATTATTATCTGTATTGTAAATTATCCAAACTGGTACCGAAGCTATAAGTGGATGTTGAAAAGTGTTAATCCACGTTTTAATGACCCCGTGATGTATGTAGTCAGAAAATTGGAGGTTAGTGAGTCCTTCAAACATTACCACGAAACACTATTTATACTGAAGGAGTTTGTTTCGTGGCAAAGTCAGGAGGTTTCAGAAGCCACCAAGTCTCGTACACCATCACAGGGTCTTTAATTAAGGGGGAAATTTTGTGTTGGTAAATCTGGCTGGAGCAACTGAATCCTCCAAACTATTCCAAGCAACAGACAGAACACCATGATTTTTTTTGTGTTCATCTGGTCCTGTTTCCTGGCATACTTTGGAGGAATCAAGGCACTCCAATGTAACAAAAGTGAATTACCACCTTAAGTGTATGGACTTTGGAGGAATCAAGGCACTCCAATGTAACAAAAGTGAATTACCACCTTAAGTGTATGGACTTTGGAGGAATCAAGGCACTCCAATGTACCAAAAAAGAACTACCACCTTAAGTGTATGG
Organism: Petrolisthes cinctipes; assembly: GCA_033782935.1. Taxonomy (NCBI): domain Eukaryota; kingdom Metazoa; phylum Arthropoda; class Malacostraca; order Decapoda; family Porcellanidae; genus Petrolisthes; species Petrolisthes cinctipes. The sequence continues at coordinate 65,101 of JAWQEG010007612.1, forward strand.
GCCTGCTGGTTTTCATTACTCTCCAGGCAGGTACACTCACACATACATTTCCACGTCTTGTCTGGTCACTCAGTTAGGCTTATATCATCATCCTTACCTTTATACCGAACCTACTATAAGTGCATGGATATCAAAAAGTATTCATCTTTCTATTATGTATATGAATATGTATTAAATTTCTCCAACAGACACTCACAATGCCACGTTTTGCCCTGTCACTCTGTTATTAGGCCTACATCAACCATATACAGAGACAAACCGAAGCTATATATAGTGGATGTCATAAAGTATTAATACAATGTGATAAGTATACAGTATAATTATGGACCTTGATTCATTGCTCCCCTGTCAGACACTCTCACATTTCCACGCCTTGTCCACTTACTCACTTAGGCCTATGGTATATATATATGTGTGTGTGTGTGTCTATGTGTGTGTGCTGAGACTCGATTTAGTGTTAGGACTGATCAACTTTTTTTTCCCAGTTTACCTTTTACCATTTGTGCTGACACTGATATTTTCTGCCCTGTTTGCTGACCATCGGAGCGGAGGGAAATGGAGAGAGAGAGAGAGAGAGAGAGAGAGAGAGAGAGAGAGAGAGAGAGAGAGAGAGAGAGAGAGAGGGTATACTATGGAGAGACAATGAGGAGGTTGGGGAAGGAGAGGTGTATAGGGTAGGTAGGTAGGTAGGTAGGTAGAAGGAGAGCCTCAGGTAGAAAGGAAGGATGGAGGGAAGGGAAGAAGAAGAGTAGGTATAGAGAGGGGACAGTTGAAGGAAGGATGGCAGTGGCTGATTACAGGGATGGGTAGGTGGGTAGGTGGGAGGGATAGTAGTGGTGGTGCATAGCTAGTTGTGAGAGGAATGGGAAGGGGGAAAAATGAGGGAGGGGTAGGTAAGGAAAGGAAAAAAAATGAGGGAGGGTTAGGGAAAGGAAAATAATGAAGGGGTGGATGGGAGAGGGTTAATGGATGTAGGAGGAGGAGGGGAAGGGAGGGAAAGATTGAAGGAGTAGTAGTAAGATTGGAGGGTTAAAGAGAGAAGGAAAAGAAATATATTATGAGATTGTGGAAGTACGTGAAAAAGGAAAAAAGAGGAAAGGTGAAATGAAGGAAAGAGTAAGATTAAAATGAAGAGTGTGGGATTAAAGAGAGAAAGAAGATGGAGAAGTGGGAAGATAGGGAGAGGAGGGAGGGAGGGAGAGTATGAAATGAATGGTTGTTGCTTGAGGTCAGAAGTGGTGGAAGTGGTAGTAGTAGTGGTAGTAGTGGTCAGGAGGGCTTGCCTAGTAGATCCCCCCAGGCTCTCTCTCTCTCTCTCTCTCTCTCTCTCTTCTCTCTCTCTCTCTCTCTCTCTCTCTCTCTCTCTCCTCTCTCTCTCTCTCTCTCTCTCTCTCTCTCTCTCTCTCTCTCTCTCTCTCTCTCTCTCTCTCTCTCTCTCTCTCTCTCTCTCTCTCTCTCTCTCTCTCTCTCCTCATTATATCTTGACCCACATTCTTTTTTTAATCTTCATTCTTCTTCTTCGTCCTATCTCCTCATCTTTCCTTATTATCTTCATTATTTTTATTCACCTCCTCCATCATCATCATCATTATTCTGTGGTCTTCTCTTTTAACAATACCACCATTCTTCATCACCACCACTATCACCAACATTACCACCAACACTACCACTACCACCACCACCACTACTACTACTACTACTACTACTACTACTTCTACTACTACTACTACTACTACTACTACTATCATCACCACCAACATCACCAACACTACTACCACCACCACCACCTACTACACTATCACCACCAACACTATCACCACCATTCTTTTCCACCACCATCACCATCCCCAAACACATCCTCCTCACCCACTATCATTTTCCGCCTCTTTCTCCTCCTCCTCATTATTATCATCTCTCTCTCTCTCTCTCTCCTCTTCCTCCTTCTCCCTCCATGACCGCTACATTAACAGTACTCATAATGTGCGTGTGTGTGTGTGTGTGTGTGTGTGTGTGCATGCTGCGTTACATACCTACACGCACTCGTCCCTCTGTATATGGTTATGTGTGCGTTCAAGTGCGTTGTCACCTCACTCTAGCGTCTTCCTGTGCGTGTGTGTGTGTATGTATGTAAGTATGTATGTATGTATATATAGGACTACCCGGTATGTGTATTTTATGCGAAGATACACATTTATTATATTCGCACTTAGAATGTTTTAGTTATAGAATTAATATATGATAAGGTGTATTTATAATTGTATATATAAGGGACGGTATGTTTATTTTACCTTTGCTCTTTACTTCTGTTGTTTGGTGTTGGTGATGGAATAAGCTGGGTTTTGTTTGTTGTTATTATTTGTATCTATCCCCTTAACATAGATACTGATAATAAATATATTT
>JAWQEG010007613.1:0-2500 GCA_033782935.1 Petrolisthes cinctipes
AGGGAGGGTGAGAGGCAGTGGCTGATTGTGAAGAGGGAGAGAGAGATACAGGGAGGGAGGGAGGGAGAGGTAGAGAAGAGAACAGGACACACACACCGTTAACATAAGCAGAGACCCTAGAAAGCAATCGTACCGCCCCAGCCATCATCATCATCATACGCACTGCCGCATCATCATTTTAATTATACTTTGTCAATTAACTGCGGGAGAGAGATAGGACAGCAGGGAGGGAAGGATAGAAGAGAGGAAGGAAGAGAGGAAGGAAGGGAGGAAGGGAGGAAGGAAGGAGGGGAGATACAGTATAAGGAGAAGGATGGAGAGGCAGGAGATGATGGATGAATGGATAGATGGATGAATGGATAGATGGATGAGGTATAGATGGATGAGGTATAGATGGATGAATGGATAGATGCATGAGGTATAGATGGATGAATGGATAGATGGATGAATGGATACATGGATGAATGGATAGATGGGTGAGGTATAGATGGATGAATGGATAGATGGGTGAGGTATAGATGGATGAATGGATAGATGGATGAGGTATAGATGGATGAATGGATAGATGGGTGAGGTATAGATGGGTGAGGTATAGATGGATGAATGGATACATGGATGAATGGATAGATGGGTGAGGTATAGATGGATGAATGGACAGATGGATGAGGTATAGATGGATGAATGGATAGATGGGTGAGGTATAGATGGGTGAGGTATAGATGGATAGATGGATGAATGGATAGATGGGTGAGGTATAGATGGATGAATGGATAGATGCATGAGGTATAGATGGATGAATGGATAGATGCATGATGGAGTTTCTGATATGGAAATTGTTATGTTTTATGCTTTATAGAAGTTTGAAGTGTGTCTGTTTCATGTGTCCGCAAATGTACAGTCACGAGCACTAATAAGTATCCAGGTGTGCTTCGAATACCTAGAGACGGTAAATAAATGCACAATACGATCTCCATTAAAATTTCCTAGTTGGTGAATTGGACTGTTCAAAGCTTCATCTAACGCTGTGTACCTATTTAGTGCTCGTGACTGTACACACACACACACACACACACACACACACACACACACACACACACACACACACACACACACACATACACACACACACACACACACACACATACACACACACACACACACATACACACACACACACACACACACACAGACACACACACACACACACACACACACACACACACACACACACACACACACATACACCACACACACACATACACACACACACATACACACACACACACACACACACACACACACACACACACACACACACACACACATGGGGAGACAGTTGTTAGTCCTTAATTGATCCTGCCTCGTCATCACCCACTGGGATTACTTTCTTCTGAGTTTGGACCATTACCAAGGTTTAGTTAGTTTGTATGTATTTATTCATTTATAACTATACATTGCTACAGTTGTTGTTCCTTTGCAACACCACATACATAATAAGTAGCCTCTAATTTTGTTATACACAAGGACACTCTTACTACTTCCTCTGTACACACCCCAACCTACCTAAGAATTCACAATATGCAACACCTACATTTACTACAACCTTCACTAACCCTTGAGTCCCCTCCCCACATCCCAGTTTCCCTTCTCTCTATCTCCCTTTCCTCAGATTCCCCTATCTCTAAATCCCCTTCCTCAGCCCCTCCCTTCTCTCTGACTTCCCTTTCACAGTTTCCTCTATCTCTAACTCCCCTTCCACAGCTTCCCTTCTCTCTAACTCCCTTTCCCCAGCACTTCCCCTATATTTCTCTGACTTCCTTCCCCAGCTTCCGTTATCTTTGGTCTCCCTTCCCTACCCCTAGTCTCCCCCTCCACTGAGCCCGACCTCCAGACACTCCCGCTACTGACATCATTTATCAAAGACCACACCAGCCGCTGACAGCATTAGAGAGGACCAGTAGAGGAGGAGGAGGAGAAGGAGGAGGGAGGAGAGGGATAGAGTCACCCTATACTCTTGACTCACACACACACACACACACAGCCTTTGGTAACACACACAAAGTCTTTGGTAACACGCATACCCTCTGACACACACACACACACTCTCTTTGGTAACACACACACAGACTCTTTGGTAACACACACACACACAGTCTTTGGTAACACACACACAGACTCTTTGGTAACACACACACAGACTCTTTGGTAACACACACACACACTCTTTGGTAACACACACACACACTCTTTGGTAACACACACACAGTCTTTGGTAACACACACACAGACTCTTTGGTAACACACACACACACTCTTTGGTAACACACACACAGGCTCTTTGGTAACACACACACCCTCTGACACACACACACACACACACCCTTTCCAACGTATTGTACACTTGGACCTCCTTTGTTTATCTTTGTATCCTTTCTCTTTCTTTACTCATTTTTCTGTAATAACGCCCTCTTGGTATGTCACACTCATTGGACCTTACAAC
>JAWQEG010007613.1:7500-17500 GCA_033782935.1 Petrolisthes cinctipes
AGGGTCCTTAAGGAGGCTGGTGGCGGGGCAAGGAGGCAAAAGAGAGAAAATTATGGAGACAGGGAGAAAGTCAGACTGATGAGAAGCAAGGAGACTGTGGAAGATTCTCAGGAAAAGAATAATTATCTATAGGAGAGAGACAGGAAGACCGAGAGATTCACACACCGAGACAGACGGGAATAAAGCCAGGCAGGGAGACACAAGATGAATCACAGAAGAACAGAGCAATTATACAAAGAGGCGAGTAGACGGGGGAAAAGAGACCCACAGAGACAGAGAAATAGTCGAGCAAAAAAAAAAAAAAAAAAAAAAAAGAGGAAAGACAGAAAAAGAAAAGTGAAAAAAAAAAAAACAGAAAGCAGGAGTGAGATGTAGAAAAAAAAGAGGAATATTCAGGGAAATTATTATGTTTTTATGGAAGAGTGACAGCAACAGAGAGAGGCAGGACAAATCGAGATGTAAGAGTCACGATTCCTGGTTTGGTTCGGTCCCTTCTCGCTCCCTCCCTGACTAGGAAAAAAAAAAGAGAAAATGTGAATCGAGTATTGTGGTAAATGAATACTTAACCCTTCCTTCGTATTCCCTAATTACCAATCTACTGAATAATACTGTCTTAATGTTGTTGTGTGTGTGTGTGTGTTTTTTTTTTTTTTTTTTTTAATATGGTATTTAACATAGATTGGAACATTTAATTTTGAGTGAGCCTATATAAATAACTGGAGACATATATTTCTACAAAGTTATGTAGTTTGGAAAATATCCACTATATTAAAACACTAGAATTTACTTGAAATATGATCAAAGGAAAACCAAAATCGGGACGAGATCCGATGCGATTTCACCAAGTTACAGAAAATAATATACTGGAGTTTGTGATTCAGCCTCGTTTTAACTTGATCTTCGTTAACCTAGAATGGGTATTAAGTATTGTGTCACATTTAGATGAAGAGGATAGTATATTTTTGGTACTTAGAGTGCCTTGATTCCTCCAAAGTATGCCAAGAAACAGGACCAGATGAACAAAATTAATGGTGTCCTGTTGCTTGGAATAGTTTGGAGGAATTAGTTGCTTCAGATTTACCAACACTTAATTAAGAACCCTGTGATCGTGTATGAGACCTGGTGGCTCCTGATTCCTCCTGACTATGCCACGAAACCAGCTCCTTCATTATAGATGGTGTTTTGTGGCAATGTTTGAAGGGCTCACAAACCTCCAATTTTCTCACAGGGTCTCTTAATTAAGTTGGGAAATCTTAGAGAGGAAGGAAGGCAAGGGAGTGGGAAGATGTTGACAGAGGAGAAGGCAGTATGCAGAGAGGAACGTAAGGATAACAGGGAAAAAGGCAAGAGGAAAGGAATGATGGCATGGAGAGAGAGAGAGAGAGAGAGGAGAGAGAGAGAGAGAGAGAGAGAGAGAGAGAGAGAGAGAGAGAGAATCTGTCTGTCAGGTGCATCGCTCCAGACATTCTTACGGTCCCATACTATAAATCATTCCACCATTCCACATGCTGCTTGTGGTCAGATCCTGAAATGTTCGTTCCGTTCCCACCACAACAGCTTATTACCTTCAACACGACTCACCCTCAGCGACTCCTTCACCCCGTCAGACGCACCACGTTCCGGAAATATTCAAACAGACGAACCCAGTGTTATTAATAGCAGATCTGTTTCGTGGCATAATTTGGAGGAATGACTAACCCATCAACTTACCAAACATCAGATTCCTCCCTTTTAATCTTCTATTTTCAGGGATGTGGCACGTAATGGGAAGGATTATAATTATTCATGTTGTGTTTTGGTGTCTTAGGTGTCTGCTGGTGTGCTGTTGGCTCAGAATTGGCGTAGGAAAATAATCTGTCAGAACCCAAAAGAGATTACGACTATTTAATGCCTGGTGAGATGAATGGACCATGCTATAGAAAAGAGTTAATTAAGAGGGGGATTAAGCTTTGTATATATTATGACCTAACGTGGTATTATATAAGAATAAACATTACGCAACTAAGGGCGTTGACAGATACACACACAGGAAAAAAAATAAACGCATAAAAAAAAAATAATAATAAAAAAAAAAATAATAATAATAATAAAAAAATAAATAGAATGAATAACTCGCTCACCCCCCCTGAATATAAAACGAGTATATATTCTATAGACAAAAAGTAACATTAGTGGAGAGAGAAATATATAGCCACTCAACAGATAATGATGGATGAAGTGGTTTTCCTGGAGGGCACAAGTACCATTATGACACCACCACCACAACAACAACAGATAAATAAATCACACATACCCAAGAATATGACGCGGACAATAATATTTTTTTGATAATATACACAATTGACTTTAGTTCACCACGGTAAATATTATATACTGTCCAGTCACCAGTAAATGTTCTTCACCCACGTTTCATGATATATATATGTTTTTTTTTTTTTTTTTTTTTTTTTTTTTTTTTATTGTGTAGTTGTATCACTTAATTCATTCGGTATATTTTTTGCATTCACAGCTGTCGACACTATATCTTTTCCACTGTCTTGTCTTTAGCAACATACATTATTAATACAGTTGGTGTCCTTATTCTCTGTCTCCTTTTCTCTTGTAGTCTAGGGTCTTTCTACCTTGCATAGTGTTCTTTCTTTTCCCTTTTCAGACAGTTTCTTGGGCTTCTTTGCACTTTCCGATGGAGGGGAACGCAGTGCAATAATGTTAGATATATGGTTACAAAGCAGAGTAAGTCGAACCTGATTTCTTTAGGATCAAGAAAGTGACTTATCATCCAGAAATGATGCAAAAAAACTTATATCCTTCACAGCAAATATGTCATGCACTTCTGAATGCAGTGCACGTCTTAGAACTGGAATTTCCTAATAATGATATAACATGGTGACCAGGAATGTACAGATGATTTCAGAAATTTGACAACATCCTCTGTCTATGAGAGTCAAGCACCTCATCACTCTGTCCCTCCCGGATCTCCCTCTGCTCATCTACAGTACCTATATCCCTGTCACTCCTTACCCTAATGTCATCAGCGGTGAAAACTGTCCCTCCTTTACACAGACAGGAATAACTCAAATGTTGTAGACGAACTATTGAATGTGGCTGTACAAGAATGATGATTATATCTAATGGACTGTGGATTGTTTGCATATCTTACACATTAAGAGATGGAGTGTGTGTTCAGTGTGAGTACTGAGTGAGACCAGACTACACTTGCTATATATATACATTCTCCATCTGCAGTTTAGTTTTAATTAAGGTGGTTTCTGAGGTAGTTTCTTGCACTCTCTTTGTCTCTGATGTCCTTCTGGGATAATATGAAATCGTTGAATTATATACGATTCTGCTTTAAATGTAATTGAAATTGTAACTATTATATTATGATTTTATGTGATGTATATTTCTGTAACCATTTTTTTTTAGTTCTTCATTAAGTAATATAATACGAGTAGCGATCCAAATTTTATGCTGAAATTTTAAGTTTCATCATGATATTGAAGAAAATTTTTATTCTGCTTTCTACAGTTTTCTTCCGAATATTATGTTACTTATTAGCCAGCTTATGATTTGCTGTGCAGTCGACTATTCATCTTTTGTGTCCGTGCATCTACATTTTAGCATAATTATTGTTTTACTGTGCAACATGACCTGGCAGATTTTTCCCCAACTGTGACATACGTGTTCTTCAGCAGACAACTGGCTTCACATCATTAGTATTTGGCTCGTTTATCTTGAAAATTGACGTGAATTGAACAAGCACCGTTAAAGTACGCATGAGGGTTTACATTCCGCTTCTGATTTCCACTTCATTTATCTTGGCCATGTCGCAATTTTCCTTATAAAACTTCAATTAAGGGGATAGTATCCTTTTGGTAAATCTGGAGCAATTAATTCCTCCAAAATCTGCCAGTAAACAGGACCATATGAACAAAAATAATGGTGATTTGTTGCTTGGCATAATTAGGAGGAATCAGTTGCTCCAGATTTACCAACTGTATACTACCCCTTGAAAAGACGAGGTGTGGCTGCAAACATAACAAAGTCACTCTCCTGGAAATATGCACTAAAATCCAATAACAAACTGAACAAATCCTGAACGTAGGGAAGGTGGCTGAGTGGTTAGAGTGCTGAACTCGTCGGGAGATCGAATCCTCTCAGGTGAGGGAATGATGATCTTTGCTCTTCCAAATCGAGTTTCAGGCACTAACTATAAGGGCACCGAATGTCGTAAAACACCCTCACTGGTACCATAACAGCTGTAGTATTTGGGAATTACCCTCACTTCCCTCCCTCTGTGGCTGGGTCCAATACGGAAGTCGTGACGTGTGTGTGTGTGTGAGTAGCAGTTGACCTGGGCCACGGTAACGGGCTGGATGAAGCCTATGTCCAGTTTCGGAACAAAAAAAGAAAAAGAAAACTGAAAGTCTCGTATATTAACCTTTCTTCTGTGTTAGCAACGAGTGAGGATTACATAATTATAATACTATGTTTGGAAATTTGTCATGGTGCTCTCCTTAGGGGCTACACAAATTTTCCTTTGATGATGATTTCAAATGTTTTCATAATTTTAATGAATGAACTGACTGGTGTGCACATCATAACATTCATTCCTCTTTTTTATTCCACCACAACCACAAGGCTTCGGTAAAGTTAAACAATATAGCCACTATATAATTCCTTGATCAAAATTACAGAAAGGCAAAGACACTATATAACAATTCTACACACACACACACACACACACACACACACACACACACACACACACACACACACATACACACACACACACAGACAAATGACCAGAGATAGGGGCAGAGAATGAAGCTAAAGCCGGCACTTGTCAAATTATGAATTCCGTCCGTGGTGGCATTGTTTATTACAGCGGGTTAGACAGTCAGGCAGGCAGCTCATCAGGTATTCCGGGAACCAGGGTAGACACACACACACACACACACACACACACACACACACACATGCAGGGGTTTGGACGTGACCTTCCCTCTCCCATTGCCTTCCCAGTGAGGACAAGTCAATCTATCCAGCCGCCTCGTCTCCTGTTTGCTTTTTGTTGTGGTCGTCTAATGGAATCCTGTATCATCTTCGTCTGGTGTTGTGGTTTAATAGAATCCTGTATCCTCTTAGTTTTTTTTTTGTGGTCGTCTAATGGAATCCTGTATCCTTTTGGTTTGTGGTGGTCAAATTAAATCCTGTATTCTCTTCGTCTGGTGTTGTGGTTTAATGGCATCCTGTATAATATCATGTGAAATCGTGTATCCCCTTCGCTTCTTGTTGTGTTGTAATGGAATCCTTTATCCTATTCGTTTATAGGTGTGGTCTAATAGAATCCTGTATCCTTTCGTTTCTTGTTGTGGTCAAAGTGAATCTTGTATCCTGTTCGCTTGTTGTTGAGGTCAAACTGAACGACTACTGAGTGCTTCTTCTTTAAGGGTAGAGTATACTTTTGGTACATAGAGCATCTTGATTCCTCCAATGTATACCAGGACACAAGACCAGATTGGGATATATAATGGTGGTCTGTTGCTTGAAATAGTTTGAGGAATCAGTTGCTCCAGATTTACCTACACTGTACTATCCCCTTAACGACGCCAGGAACGAGACAGAAGGGTACATAGTTACCTCTGTAGTAACGTGTAGAGTCTTGCTTTTGTACTTTATGTAGTTTGGTGGTTTTCTTTAGCCATTCATTTTATCCACAACTAAAGTGTTCCCTTAAAAAGTCAGTCTCGCCTATCCATCCACCTCTAATTAATCAAATGGTTCCTTGTGTATCTATTGTTATTACCGCATACCTCTCTTGATATCCATCCAACCACTTCAACACAAACGGGTGACTAAGTTGATCTCTGTCATCTGATACCAAACGTTCTAATCCGTATTGGAGTGATCACGAATAAATTGCTTCCGAGGACACCGATCTCCGCCAGAGTTAGTTAGTCCTTCTCTCCACGTCACGTTATTCTACTCTATACACTCTTGGTTGGTTGGTTTGTCAATCTTGAAAGGTTTCTATAATTTATTTTCTCCTACAACACCATGCAGTGACTTCCAAGCGACGGAATGAGTGTGTGAGCCATTTGATCAGTGTAATGTATGGGTTTAGTGTCGCTTAAAATAATTATATATTATGTAGTAAGACAGACAGGCAGGTAGGCGATAAGAATGGTAGGTAGTTAGACAGCTAGATAGGCTGAAAGTTAGGCAGGTAGACAGGAGACAGACAGACAGATAGACCGACATACAGACAGGCAAGCAAGCATGATGAGTGTTCAGGGTTAGGAGAGGGGGAGGAGGGAGGAGGGTTAATATGCCGACAGCTGATAGCCAAGACGCCCGACAGCGGAATATGATTAAGAAAGTGAACCTGGGTGTGTCGCGAGATGGACCGAACTGTTACGCCGCGATGAGAAGGGGTCCACTCACTGCCACTTACTCACTCACACACCACTCACTCACTCACTCACTCACTGCCACTCACTCACTCACTCACTCACTGCCACTCACTCACTCACACACCACTCACTCACTCACTCACTGCCACTCACACACCACTCACTCACTCACTCACTCACTGCCACTCACTCACCAAACCTGCAACATAAGCGGACCGATATCAGACACAACCCGCCAAGCAGCAAGTCACCTGCAGGGAGCAATATAATATTTATATATATAAATGAAGACACATTATTCGATTAAACAAATACAAACATGCAATTATAAATACATGATATATAAATAAATAGAGACGTATACATTTTATTAAGCAAACAAACATACGATTATATATACATAATAAATTAATAAATAAAGACGTATACATATTATTAAGCAAACATGCAGTTGTAAATACGTATTCTATAAAGATTTATACATTTGATGAAGAAATAAACAAGCAATTATATAATACATGAATAGCACATTAAACATACACAGTTCTTTATTGAAAAGTATAATAATTTCGTTCTCAAACAATGTGCTTCAAAGATATAAAGAATTTTTTAATAGCTGCAGCTCCAATTTTTTTGTTTAATATAATATGAACATTCCCAGACTCCTCACTCAGGAATAGATTGGATAATATGACCTGACAACACGCAAAATAATAATACAACTTAAGGTGAGATTCTCTTGTTGGTAAATTGGAAGGCTACTGAATCCTCCTAACTATGCCAGAAAACAGACGCCCTCAGTGATACCAATAGGGGATCTGTTTTGTGGCATAGTTTGAAGGAATCAGAGACTTTTTTTTTCTTCTTCTTCTTCTTCTTCTTCTTCTTCTTCTTCTTCTTTTTTTTTTTTTTTTTTTTATCTTTCGACACTTCATCAAAAAAGAGAATTTCCCCTTTCAGGTGGTAATTCTTTTTTTGGTACACTGGAGTGCCTTGATTCCTCCAAAGTATGCTATAGGAAACAGGACCAAAAGAGCAAAAATAATTGTGATCTGTTGCTTGGAATAGTTTGGAGGATTCAGTTGCTCCAGAATTACCAACACAAAACTTCTCCCTTAAGGTGGTAATTCGTTTTTGGCACACTGGAGTGCCTTGATTCCTCCAAAGTATGCTAGGAAACTGGACCAGAAGAGCAAAAATAATGGTGATAATTATGTTGCTTGGAATAGTTTGGAGGATTCAATTGTAGCTCCAGAATTACCAACACAAAGCACAAAACTTCCCACCTTAACCAAATATGAAGCACCACCAGAGAACTGAATCATTGAAGCATAACCTGGACATCACCACACCTGCATCAACAGAGTCTGGGAGTGTTAATTAAGGGGATAGTATACTTTTGGTACATTGGAGTGCCTTGAACCCTCCAAATTATGCCAGGAAACAGGACCAGAATAACAAAATTAATGATGGCGTGTTGCTGGGAATAGTTTGGAGGAATCATTAGCTCCCCAAATGTGATGTAGTCAGAAAATTGGAGGTTAGTGAGTCGTTCAAACATTGCCACGAAACAACACCACCTATATTGAAGGAGCTTGTTTCGTGGCATAGTCAGGAGGAATCAGAAGCCACCAAGTCTCATACACAATCTACATGGTCTTTAAAACGTGGGAGAATGAAGGAAACAAATAAACCAAGAGTAGGAAGCTGATTGACTTGTCTGACCCACTTTGTATGTGTGTGTGTGTGTGTGTGTGTGTGTGTGTTTTCAGGCCTGGATTTTCAGCGAATCGAACTCTATTAACTCCTCCAAAAGGGTGGGACAAACTTGTTAACTTCTGACGCTTCCACTCCACATGTAGGAAGAGAGAGAGAGAGAGAGAGAGAGAGAGAGAGAGAGAGAGAGAGAGAGAGAGATGGAGAAATTAGAAGGTTACGCAATGACAGTTCCGTTATTGATTCTCCGGAGTGACACACACACTCTCTCTCTCTCTCTCTCTCTCTCTCTCTCTCTCTCTCTCTCTCTCTCTCTCTCCACGCCCAATCGTTCCTATCCCTCCACTTAGTCTGACGTGGGGTGTATGGTGTGTGTGTGTGTGTGTGGGGGGGGGGGGGAGAAGAGAGGTTATGTTTTGGTGGTCGACTGATTTAAGAGTTTGACCTTTGCTTCCAGGGACGAGTATATCGCAGACCTTCCCTTCTTCAAACACACAGCCTTTTCGAGTTACCTGTCTAATTAATTAACGAGCAGGTATAGTACGTACGATACCCATAAGTTTAACCTGGCCACTTATCATTTTAGAACGGGGGGGATTTGGGAGGTGAGGGGGGGGGGGGGTGCTGATGATGAAGAGTGAACAGGAGTCTAATATAAACAAAGAAAAAATAAGGGATATTCAGTGATAACTTTATGCATCGTAAAATTGGAGCGTATTGATTCCTCCAAAGTATGTCAGGAAACAGGACCAGCAGATGTACAAGAATAATGGTATCCTGTTGCCTGGAATAGTTTGGAGGAATCATTTGCTCCAGATTTACCAACGCTATAATACCCACTTAAATCACGAGTTAAAAGCTCCAAATATTTTACATACACGGAAAAATACGATTGACAACACTAGATGGGGAATGGTAGAGTGAAGGCAACTGTACGATGGCTCCATAAACACCACTGCTATTATGTCCTCATCGTAATTAATAGTCACTGGCAATTGTAAGTGGATCACATTTACAGTATAGTTGCTTGTATGTGAATGTGGCTTAGATTCCAACAAGAGCACTGTTCCTCTTAGCTGTCACTCTAAATTCATTCCATATGGCGAAAGTTGTACAGTCCCGAGGTTGAGAAAAAAAAAAAAAAAAAAAAAATATATATATATACTGTACACTCGCAATCCAAAATATGTATCCAGCAGGCTTGGTTCGAATTGCCTGATCGAATATTAAGCGAGCTCAAACTATATATAAAACAGGATAAGCGTTGTAATTGGTTCACTAGTATGTCAAATGATTCGAAACTTTAACAAGACCTGGATACAGATTTTGGATTGCGAGTGTACATCATGTCGAGATAAACGAGCTAAGGATTGTTGGAAGGTGTATTATTTTTCTTGCTTTATTCGACTTGCATTGAATATTAAGCGAATAAAAATAGACCCACGTAAGTCATTGAAGCATGATAATGGGAAACGATCAAACTGGAGGTAGTTAAACCACTTGGATATATATAGTGTTTATTTGTGAGGACACATAGACACATTGGGAAAGTGTATTTTTATTATTTTGTCTTTATGTATAGGGTCGGGACTGGTAAATTCTTGTAATACGACCTATACTTTTGGTAATCAAACACGTATTAATTAAGGGGGACAGTACACTTTTGATATACTGGACTACCTTGATTCCTCCAAAGTATGTCAGGAAACAGGAACAAATTAAGAAAAATAATGGTGGTCTGTTGCTTCGAATAGTTTGGATGAATCAGTTACTCCAGATTTACCAACAATGGACTGCCCCCTTAATTAACGGTGGGGGGGTGTACACATCGAGAAGAATGTACCGTACTGTATGATGGAAGACGAAAT
>JAWQEG010007613.1:25000-40000 GCA_033782935.1 Petrolisthes cinctipes
AAGTATGAGAGCAAACGACCCGCAGATTTGTTAAGAATGAGGGTGGAATATTAGTGACTTCTCGTAGACTTTTCAAAGTTTTGTTAAGAATCTTTTGGGGAGGGGATGTTCAGTCTCGGCGGAAGTTTTAGTCCTTCGAAGGCCCTTGTATTACAGTATGATTTTAAGACAGTGCTCGAGTATTACTGATCAACGTGACTGAGTCGTGTCCCAGGCTGACTGCCTTTAATTGAACTGTACGTCATCTGCAAGATTCCAGTTACTTCCTCCTTGTTGCTATCGTTACTGTAATGTAGAGACACTTGCATGCAAAGAGCGGATACTTTTATATAGGAGTGTTATCGCCACAGATGGTGCACTGCGATGGTGATTGTGATGTCAGATATCAGAATCAGAACCTTACTGGTGATTAAGAGGAAAGATGAGACAAATAACCATGTGTATCTAATTGAACATGTCAGTTGTGAGGAATCAAGTTTACACTAACGTGTCGCTCGGATTATGTTCAGCATTGCGTAAGAAGTAAGAAGAGGCAAGTCACCCTTTGGTATAGTCAGCTTAAAAAGTTGTATCTTAGTTACGGACCCAGTACATATTCAAACAGATAAGTCGTAGCAGCAAGGATGACTTCACAAGTATGACAACTGTGTCTGACGAGAAGGTGTGTGGTGGAGATGAATGGTTTGAGGAGGAGGTGGAGTTGTGGAGGATTTGTGAGCTGTATTCTGACACAGTTGCCACACTTGTCAAGCTCTCCCTGCTGCATCAACGTATTTTTTTGAATATTTACGAAGTTCGGAACGAAGACATAACTTTTTGGGTAATTGTGCATCAATCGAAAACTACTGTAGTTAATAGACCACATGTTGTTTTACATTTCTTATGAATCAGCAGCAGCAACAGAATCTTTTAGTATTTATGGCTTCAGTACAGCTCACAAAATAGCCTTCTAATAATCCCAGGCTAGATAAAGCATTCTATTCTATTCTATTCTACACACAAATAGAAAGTTGTTTTTAGCATATTCGGAACATTACATATCGCGTTCAATTTGTAAATCGTATAAATTCAAGGATATGTACAAAGTGTCCTCAATGTCGGAAAATATTCATGAAATTAAATAATGATATACAGTATTTTTATGACAAGTGACATATAATTCGTGATGGTCCACTTGGGGAACATATATCCTTCTTTGTCAGATTACCTACATTAACTCTAGTGTCTTAAGCATCGTTTATATTCCTGCTTCTCCTCCTTTAGTTCTCCTTTTGTCCTCTTCCCCTTCTTCTCCACTTCCACCACTTCACTCTCCTCCTTCACCTCCCACTCCTTCCTCCTCTCCTATCTCTCCTATTTTAGTTTTCCCCATGTCCTCTTCCCCTTCTTTTTCTCCTTGTCCTCTTCCCCTTCTTCTCCACTTCACCACTTCACTCTCCTCCTTCACCTCCCACTCCTTCCTCCTCTCCTATCTCTCCTATTTTAGTTTTCCCCATGTCCTCTTCCCCTTCTTTTTCTCCTTGTCCTCTTCCCCTTCTTCTCCACTTCCACCACTTCACTCTCCTCCTTCACCTCCCACTCTCCCCTCCCGCCTCTCCTACCTCTCTTATTTTTGTTTTCCCCATGTCATCTTCCCCGTCTTTTTCTTGTCCTTGTCATCCCTCCTACCTCCTCCACTACTACTTTTCTCTCCTCCTTCACCTTTCCTTCCCATCTCCTCTCCTTCCCATCTCCTCTCCTTCCCATCTCCTCTCCTTCCCATCTCCTCTCCTTCCCATCTCCTCTCCTTCCCATCTCCTCTCCTTCCCATCTCCTCTCCTTCCCATCTCCTCTCATTCCCATCTCCAGGCAAGGCGAATATTGTATAGGATTATGTTCCAACCTCATCTCACGTTTTTTATTTTATTATTTCGTGTCGGTGCCGTCGTCCTCAGATTTGATGACCACAGGCACCAACCACAGTGTCCTCTCGTGTCACTCGACTGGGGTTTCAACTTAATTATATCTTATGGTAAAGGCTAATGTCACGGTCACTGTCAATGTCACTGGTGTCCTGTTCCGGCTTCTGACATTGCCCTTATTCCTGTTACTGTCACTGTTACTGCTTTGTTCGGCTTCTGATAGTGTCCTTATTCCTGTCACCATCACTGCCACTACCTCTGTCACCTTTGCCTGCTTCTGTCATTGCATCTTTCCCCGTCACTTTCATTCTCTCAGTTGCACTTCTTTTTACTACTGCCTTATTTTAGAAATGAATATATATTTTTTATTATTATTTTAATTTGCTTACGTCATTTGTATCCACACCTCTTTTCTCTTACATACTGTTTTTCTTTTAGCCTCTCCTCTCATTGTTTCCATGTTCTCCTATTCATAATTTTTTCATTCTTCTTATTTTGTAAATTTTCTATTCTTCACTTCAGATTTTTCATCATTTTGGTTGTCATCTTTCATCCATCTATCCAACTTTCAATTGTAATCTCAGTCTCTCTTATACCTCTCTATTTATCATTTCCTGGTATTGCTGTTCGTCCCCAAGCATGACACCCACACCCACCCCAAGAAGCAAGGGGTTGGGTTGGGTGGGGTTGGGTGAGAGGAGGGGGGTTAAGGGTAGGAAAGGGACCAGGAACCCCCCGCTGACAGCAAATGAAGCTTGTTGTTCTTGTGTGATGGTAACATGGGATCGTCTCGCTGACATCACTCACTCACTCACACATCCTGGCGAGGAGGAGGAGGAGGAGGAGGAGGAGGAGGAGGAGGAGGAGGAGGAGGAGGAGGAGGAGGAGGAGGAGGAGGAGGAGGAGGAGGAGGAGTAGGAGGAGGAGTAGGAGTAGGAGGAGGAGGAGGAGTATACGATTACATAGAGGTAGAGGAGGAGAAGGAAGAGTAAGTGAAGGAGGGGGAGAAGGAGAAGGAGGAAGAGGATCTGATGAATGAGAAAGAGGAGGAGGAAGAGGAAGTAGAGAAGTGAGTATAGACGAAGAGGTGAAGGAGGAGGAGGAAGAGGATAAGGTGGACACGAAGGACGAGAAGAATGTGGAGGAGGAGGAAGAGGAGAAGGAAGAGATGGACTGACGAATAATGTAGGGAAAAGAAGGCGTGGGAAAACCAATAAACAAGGGAATGGAAGAGGAAGAGAAAAGGAGAAGAGAGGACAGGCCAATAAATGCAGGGAGGAAGAAGAGTTAAGAGGATCAGAAGTTACACAGAAAATAAGCCTCTTGTTTTGGGGGACGAAAAATGTTGAAGGGGATTATGTTACAAACCCGTATACTATATTATATTTATGAGAACGAGTAGCAAGAGGAAGAGGGGAAGGAAGAAATGGGAAATAGGACAGAAAAAAAAAGGGGAAAAGAAGGAGAAGCAAGAAAAGAAAAGGAATACTAATAAGAAAAGGAGGGAAATAAAAGTGGGAGAATGAAATTAAAAGGAAAAAAAAATAAGGATGTTTTACACATTTGTATTCACTCCTGACTAACAATACCAATCTCCTCATTCTCTAATATTTTTTTTTGAAATACCGAGAGAGTTGCGACCATTGATTTTGATACAGTAATAATAGTGAGAGGGAATAGTAGTAGTAGTAGTAGTAGTTGTTGGTGTTGTAGTTGTAGTTGTAGTAGTGGTGGTGGTGGTGGTGGTGGTGGTGGTGGTGGTGGTAGTGGTGGTGGTGGTGGTGGTGGTAGTGGTGGTGGTGGTGGTAGTGGTGGTGGTAGTAGTGGTGGTGGTGGTAGTGGTGGTGGTAGTAGTGGTGGTGGTAGTAGTGGTGGTGGTAGTAGTGGTGGTGGTAGTAGTGGTGGTGGTAGTAGTAGTAGTGGTAGTAGTAGTGGTAGTAGTAGTAGTAGTGCAAGTAGTAGTAGTAGTAGTAGTAGTTACTCTGTTTCAAACGTCAAAGTTCTTGGGTTTTAGGCATATAGGAGAGAGAGGGAAGGCAGACAACAATATTACAGTGTTATACTTGTAATCGTGGGAATAGAGACAACAGTTCATACAGTGTGGGACTTTGGATTAGACCATTGTTAGGAATAAGTTGTAAGTATGTTTGAGTGCTTTTAGGGAGCAATAACAACAACAACAACAACAACAACAACAGTAATAGGAGTCATAAGAGTGCAATGAGATGAGACAAGACTAAATGAGACGAGAAGAAAAGAGCCGAGATGAGATGAGAAGAAAATACCCGAGATGAGATGAGATGAGATGAGAAGAAAGGAGCCGAGATGAAATTAGATGAGATGGGATGAAAAGAGCCGAGATGAGCTGAGGTGAGATGAGAAGAAAAGACCCGAGATGAGATGAGATGAGAAGAAAAGAGCAGAGATGAAATGAGATGAGACGAGAATATAAGACCCGGAGTTAAGATGAAATGAGATGAGAAGAAAAGAGCCGAGATGAAATGAGAAGAAAATACCCGAGATGAGATGAGACTGTTTCTGTTTCTTCTGCTACTTCTATGTCTTCTAGTGATGGCTGACTCCCTTGTTCTTCTTCTTCCTCTACCATCTTAAACCCCCCACCCCATCCCCACCCACCAACCACCCACCAACCCTTCCTTCCTTGTCACTGTGGTTATGGCTGTGTTGGGGTGTAGTCGCTCTCTCTTCTCCCTCCCTCGCTTGCTCATTCTCTCAGCCATTACCTTGCCACTGTCACTTGTTTTGCTCTGGCCCTCATTTGCCAGTCAGCTTAAACTAATGATTGTCGGTCTGAAACATGCTGCTTTTTATTTTCGTCCTGTCGTCCCTCTGTTCTGTTGCCCTTCCCCTTACCCTCCTCCTCCTCCTTTCCTTTCCCCTTCCCCTTACCCTCCTCCTCCTCCTTTCCTTTCCCCTTCCCCTTACCCTCCTCCTCCTCCTCCTTTCCTTTCCCCTTCCCGTTACCCTCCTCCTCCTTTCCATTCCTTTCCCCTTCCCCTCCTCCTCCTCCTTTCCTTTCCCCTTCCCCTTCCCCTTCCCCTCCTCCTCCTCCTCCTCCTCCTGCTCTTCCCCTTCCCTTTCCCCTCCTCTCCCTTCCCCTCCTCCTCCTCCTTTCCTTTCCCCTTCCCCTTACCCTCCTCCTCCTCCTCCTCCTGCTCTTCCCCTTCCCTTTCCCCTCCTCTCCCTTCCCCTCCTCCTCCTGCTCCTCCTTCCCCTTCCCCTCTTCCTTCTCCTCCTGCTCTTTCTCCTCCCCCTCCTCCTCTTCCCCTTCCCTTCCTCCTCCTCCTGCTCCTTCTCTTCCCCTTCCCCTCCCCCTCATCCTCCTCCTCTTCCCTTTCCCCTTCTCTTCCCCTTCCCCTTCCCCTCCTCCTCCTCCTCCTTTACCCTTTCCCCTCCTTCCCTTCCTTCTCCTCCTCTTCCCCTTCCCCTCCATCCCCTCCTCCTTCTCCTGCTCCTCTTCCCCTTCTCCTCCTCCTCTTCCCTTTCCTCTCCTTCTCTTACCCTCCTCCTCCTCCTTGACATTCTAGTGTGGTTTTCCTTGTCTTGGTCTGTGCTTGTGTGTTTGTATGCTTTTAGGTTTGTTTGTATTCTGTGTTGTTTGTTGTCTGTCGCTGTCTTCTCTTCCTTTCACTCTCAATCTTGTTTGCGTTCTCTGTCTCTGTCTGTCTCTCTCTATCTATCTATATCTATCTATCTATATCTATCTATATCTATCTATCTATATCTATCTATCCATCTATCTATCTACCTATCTAGCTATATGTTTATCTACCTACCTACCTCTCCCTCCCTCTCTCCCCCTCCCTCTCTCCTTCTCTTTCTCCCTCCCTCCCTCCCTCCCTCTCTTTCTCCCTCTCCCTTTCTCTCCGTCACAGGTACAGCGAGTTGCCCTTCTAATGGAGTAAACGTGTAGGGAATTGTCGTTCGTCCTCTTTCTCCTCCTCCTCCTCCTCCTCCTGCTGCCTCTGACTCTGCCCTAAGGAGAATTCACTCGTGTCTTGTTCATCCTTAAAAACTGAATATTATGGAGTGTTGAGAGAGAGAGAGAGAGAGAGAGAGAGAGAGAGAGAGAGAGAGAGAGAGAGAGAGAGAGAGAGAGAGAGAGAGAGAGAGAGAGAGAGAGAGAGAGAGAGACTGAGACTGTACTAAGTGATGGATATTGATGATGATGATGATGATGATGATGACAGGAAAGTGGAGATGTGATGCTGGTGGAGTGAAAGAATGGAGAGTAGGTGGAGACGAGGAAAAGGAGGAGGTGGATCAAGAGGAAAAGTAGTAGTAGTAGTAGTAGTAGTAGTAGGAGAAATAGGAGAAAGACTAGTTATTACAGGTGAGAGGGAAGGGACATGGGAGAAGTGGGTAGAAGGGTTGACACAGAGGGATTGGTATAAGTTTGGTGGGATTGAGCAGGGATTAAACTGGAAGGGATGACACAGAGGGAGTGGTAGGGTGGGTGGGAGTGAGCAGGGGTTATATTGAAAGGAAGGAAGGAAGAGAGGGGCACGTGGGGAGGGGAATGGGGAGTGTACAAGTGATGGAGTAAATGGATCTGAATAGGGAGTTGGGAGGGAGAGAGGGGTGTGATGTACTGTGTGTTAAGGAAAAAGGAGAGTGGGGTTTTTATGATGGAGAGAGGGGTGTGGGTTTGTGTGATGAAAGAGAGAGGGGAATGGGTTTGTATGATCAAGAGCTGGTAGTGGGTTTGTATGATGAAGAGCTGGGAGTGGGTTTGTGTAATGAAAGAGAGAGGGGAGTGGATTTGTGTAAGGAAGGAGAGAGGGGAGTGTTTTTATGGGATGGAGGAAAGCAAGGAGTGGGTTTGTGTGACGAAGAAGAGAGGGGAATGGATTTTGTATGATAAAGGAAAGCAGGGAGTGGGTTTAATTGTGTGATAAAGATGATCGGTGAGTTTAGTGTAACGAAGGCGCCACAAAAATAACCTAACACAAACATAGATTAATCAGCTACAGTTCTATCACTCTATTCCTATTCATCCTGCCTTCCCTCTTATCTAACCCTCTGTCATTCCCACATACCCTTCATTTAAAACAGGAAGAGAAGAAAGGGACTCCTGATATAGACTATGGGTTGGGAAATAATGGAGTAAACAGAGTAAAGGGGACGGTAGGATAAAGAAATGGTTGGGTAGCGAGAGAGACTATAGAGGAATTAAAGGAGAGGAGAGATGGTAAGGTTTAATCAGGAGAGACGAGAGATGGTAAAGTTTAATCAGGAGAGTTGGGGGAAAGATAGAACAGACGAGATGGAAGGGACGGTAGAGGGAAGGGACGCATGGAGAAGTGAAGGGACGGACATGGATATAAGGTGCTTGTCAATTAAGGAGGAAAGGGGAGAGGGAGGAGAGAGGAGTGGGGATGGCCGAGGAACTGACAGGCATGGACAGGGTTGGGATACTGATGGGAATGGTAATGGGACAGAGACGAGGAGGAGGAGGAGGAAAGGAAAGGAAAGAGCGGGGACAGGAAGACCCGTGGGCAGGGCAGACAGACAGGCAGGCAGGAAGGGAGATAAGGGTAGGATAGGTAGAGACAAGCAATATATAGGAAGGTAATGGGACAGACAAAGTGGGAACGGATGGGGGGAAGAAGGGAAGATAGATAGATCGTGGAACAGGGAGAGGCAGGGTATACCAGGGTCGGGTGGTAGGTAGGTAGGTAGACAGGGGTGCAGGGGTGAGACAAATAGACAGGGACAGGAAGCAGGGGAAGCAAGGAGGGGCATGAGAGAGAGAGAGAGACGAGAGAGAGAGAGAGAGAGAGAGAGAGAGAGAGAGAGAGAGAGAGAGAGACAGAGAGACAGAGAGACAGAGAGAGACAGAGATAGAGAGAGAGACAGAGAGAGAGAGAGAGAGAGACAGAGACAGAGACAGAGACAGAGACAGAGACAGAGACAGAGAGAGACGGGATAGGACAGACTAGGAAGGAGGGCGGCAGAGATGGGACAGACAGTGAGGGAGGGAGGGAGGGAGGGAGGGCAGCAGTAGTGGGGGTGATGGGATAGGGATGGGATAGGGAGGGAGTGAGGAGTGGTTGGTTGGATGGGTAGATGGGGACGGTGTAAGCCCGGTAGCCTGCACACCAACCATTGCGTCTGGACCCTTGGCACTCGTGTTTGTCCACCCAGTATTTACGAGCGATTCCAGTGAGATGATCGTGGTATTTATTTCACATTCTGTACGAGCAAATCCGAGTGTAAATTCATAAGTTGAGGGTTTAGATCCAGTAGAAGGAGGATCGCCCTTGTCTCTATTATCTCACCCTGGGACTCAGATGCAATATAGTACTCTCGATTGGTGACTTCTCTGTGTTGGTGTCCTTTCTGGGGGAAGTTCCTGTGGTGCTCAACAGATGTCGCAGCTCTGTGGTCGACCCATGCTACCGATTGTGGGGAAAGATGATGATGGTAAGGGACTCTCGATTATCTTGATGCTCTGTATAATGTTGTTTACAGCAGTGAGTCCTCTTTTATATAATAATCTTTCATGTTTAAGTTGAATAATTAGTCGTTCTTTAGGCAAACCCATAAAGACTTTTAATAGAACAGAGAATATTTGACCAATTATTCATACTAGGATCAAGAGAACCCGTTTAATTTGGCCTTATAATATTACAAACAGTACCATCAACCCGATCCTAATCACTCCCCCTGATGGATGGTCGACTTTAACTCTTACAATCCAGAATCCTCAGAACTTGTACCAAAGGCATACAGGCACTCACAACACTTCCTGTCCACTTCAAAGATTTCGAACTTCTCTCTCTCTCTCTCTCACTTTTTTTTTTATCTGACCCCTTCTCTTCCTGACTTTCTCATGATCACTTGTCTCTATCCAGCTGCTCGTCTTGTTGATCTTTCTATTTAAGCCCTACCTGATATTAAGGCATTGTTGTGAGCAAATTGGAGCACACGTAGCCCTCCGAAATCAATCACAAAATACGTCTCCACAGTCTTATATGTGGAGGGATTCTGTTGCTTGAGATGTCTCGGAGGAATCAGAACCCCCGAATCTTTTATCCACAATCGTCGACACAATCATTCCTTTCTCCCACCACCCAACCTTCTCCCTTTCCGCCCCAGTGAGGTGTGTGTGTGTTTGTGTGTGTTTGTGTGTTTTTTAAGGACCCTGTACAGATCGTAAATGAGAAATGAAGGCTTCTGATTCCTTCTGACTATACACACTCCTTCCTTATAGGTAGTGTTTGGTGGCAATATTATTTTGAAGGACTCATTTACCACCAATTTCTGACTACATCACAGGGCCCCTATAAGGGAGTATCTATCTGGCTTCGTGGTAGTTCATCACTGTTCCGATATTACATAAGCCGGGGCGGTGTTTACGTCAGCTATACGGATTATCTCTGATCTGGACACATTTTTTACGGTGACACAGGGAGCGGGGAGGCGGGATTCCAGGCGACCGCAAAGTGGATTAGGGAAGCTTGTGTATAATTTGGTCCGGACGTGCTTAGTATTCTGATTGTCTCCACCCCAACACTAATTGTTCCGTCTACTGTTGCTGTCTGTTGTTGCCTGCTTGTCTGTCTGTCTCTTATGTATGTCTGTCTGTCTCTGTCTGTTTGTCTGTCTGTCTCTGTTTGTCTGTCTTTTATATCTATCTGTCTAACTGTCTATCTGCTCTGTCTGTTTGTCTGTCTGTTTGTCTGTCTGTGTCTGTTTGTCTGTCTCTGTTTGTCTGTCTTTTATATCTATCTGTCTAACTGTCTATCTGCTCTGTCTGTTTGTCTGTCTGTCTTTTATGTCTGTCTGTCTCTGTCTGTCTGTTTCTTATGTCTGCATGTCTAACTGTCTATCTGCTCTGTCTCTGTCTGTTATATCTGTGACTCTTATGTTTAGCTGTCTTTTATATCTATCTGTCTCTTATATCTGTCTGTCTCTTATATCTATCTGTCTCTTATATCTATCTGTCTCTTATATCTATCTGTCTCTTATATCTGTCTATCTAACTGTCTATCTGCTCTGTCTGTTTGTCTGTCTGTCTCTTATATCTATCTGTCTTTCTTTCTGTCTGTCTGTCTGTTTGTCTGTTTGCTTATCTGCCTGCCTAACTGACTATCTGCTTTGCCTTTCTGTCTGTCTGTCTGTCTGTCTAAGTCTTCCCTGTGTTTGTTAGTCTATTTATCTGTCAATCTGTCAGCTAATCGGTTTGTTTATTGCCATCCTGTCTCTCTGTTTACCTATACTTATCTCTCTGTTTGCCAACCTGTTCAAGTATCTGTGTGCCTGTCTGTTTGCCTTCCTGTCTCATAGTCTCTTTCTGTTTGTCTACCCACCCTTTTGTCTGTTTGTATTATGTTTGTCTGCATATTTGTTTACCTGTATGTTTGTCCCCACCACCTGGCTGTCTGCTTACCTGAGTGTGTGTTTGTCTTCCTGCCTGCCTACCTGTCTGTCTGTCTGTCTATCTTTCTGCCTGTCTGCCTGTCTGTCTGTCTGTCTGTCTGTCTGTCTGTCTGCCTGTCTGTCTTCTCCCTGTCTGCCTGTCTGTCTTCTCCCTGTCTGCCTGTCTGTCTGCTTACCTGACTCTCTGTTTGTCTTTCTGCCTGCCTGTCTGTCTGTCTGTCTGTCTGTCTGTCTTTCTTTCTCCCTGTCTGTCTGTCTGTCTTTCTCCCTGTCTGTCTGTCTTTCTTTCTCCCTGTCTGTCTGTCTGTCTGTCTCTCTGCCTGCCTACCTGTCTGTATGTATGTCTGTCCATGCTTTCCTGTTTGTTTGTCTCTATTAGTCTACTTGTCTTGTTTATCTCTCTAGTTGTTTGTCTCTGTGTGTCAACTTCTACACTCACTGCCTTCCAACCAGCCTGTCTATCCTCTCCCCTGCTTCCTGTCTGTCTATCCCTCTCCCCTGCTTCCTGTCTGCCTACCAGTTCTTCGTTCTTTCTTCCTTCCTTCCTATCTACCTTTTCTATCTCCTACCTGTCTATCTATCTGTCTGTCTGTCTGCTTACCAAACTTCCTTTCTTCCTACCTGAGTGTCTGCCTCTTCAGGTGATTGAATGTCTGACGTCTTCTTTCACTGTCTGCTTGTCTGTCTGTCTGTCTGCCATTCATGCTATCTAACTGCCTGTCTAACTGTCTATCTGCTCTGTCTGTTTGTCTGTCTGTCTTTAATACCTGTCTGTCTTTTTGTCTCTCTGTCTCTTATATCTGCATATTTACCTGCCTACCTCTGCCTACCTCTCCTACCTTTTGCTTATTTACTTCTTTCTCTTGTACTTCTTCCTATACTCTCCTGTGTCTATCTACTCCTGAGGGGGGGGGGGGGCTTGTCATTATTTCCCCCCCCCCCCCCCCTGGACACTTCCCCTCACCCTGCTATTTTCCTCCTGATAAACTTCCACCCTAAACATCTTTCCATCTATTCATTTTCCCCTGTGGACATTATTTTATCCTTTGAGTATATCATAGTACTCTTTAATTAGTAACGTAACATTGGTCGAAATCAGTCAGGAGCAGAAGGAATGGAGGGGATAATATACAGTATATTTATAATTTTCTCTTAAGTGCCATTTATTTCTCGTCTCACTCTGCTTGCATGGTTGGTTATCTTCAGTTCATGCAGTTTTTCCACTCACTGCTTTCAGTCTCTCACAATCTGACCTTCTTCCTGCTCTCTGTTTCCCTGTTGGCTTGTCTCTCATCTGTTTACGTGTCGCTGTCTGCTGTCTGGCTTCTGTCTACTTGTATGAGCCGCATCTGCTTTAATCTCTTCAGCTGTCCTGCCTGCTTGAGTGTTGCTAGATGTCCGCCTGCTTGCCTGCCTGCCTGCTTGTACGAGGGTAGTAGTAGAAGGAGAGAGAGAGAGAGAGAGAGAGAGAGAGAGAGAGAGAGAGAGGGTACTTACTGCCTTCACGCCATCTGCTCTCTTCGTGTTTCCCGCTTGTACTAGATGGTAGCAGGTGTGTGTGTGTGTGTGTGTGTGTGTGTGTGTGTGTGTGTGTGGTGTGTGTGTGTGTCCGTGTGTGTGTGTGTCCCATCCTTCATCTTTCCTTCCCTCCCAGGCTGCCAGAAAGAGAGAATTAAGCCAAGGAGGGTAACGATACAGAAGTGACAGTAACTCCCCCAATACCCTCCATGGCCACCTCACACACACACACACACACACACACACACACACACACACACACACACACACACACACACACACAATGCCCCTCCCCATGCTCTTGGACCCCTTACCACCACCACCACCACCTACCCAACCACATAACTCCTATGTCTCTCATGGCTCAGGGATTACGTTAGGTTACATAAGGATAAATCTAGAGGAAAGTTACAGTATACTAAATTAATTAAATCATATCAAGATAAGACAATCGCCATCATTATCATTATCATCAATATCCCATTTTAATTATACAATGGATGGAGTATGGGAGTGGAAAAATGAGATCAAGACACAGAGGGAGAGACAGAAATATTTCGTAAAATTGGTCATATTCACATCATACCTCCATTCAAACCCATAAAACTTCCCAGCTTCCCCTTCACTAAGCTGCTTCCATCAACCTTGGTGACAAAGAACCATTCCATGAGCTGTCAAGTTAAAAACGGGTTGCCAGTCCTAACATACAATTGTGATTATTGTGACTTTTGCTTGTCATGGAACTGTTTTTTTGCTTCATTCATACTTATTCCATTCTTCCTTATACAATGAGCCACCAAATCGTACCATCTTCTCCTTGGCCTTCCCCTTCGTCTCTGTCCATCATAATCACTGTCATTCACCTTTATAACCACTCTTGTATTATCCATAAGATAATAAGATCCATAAGTAATATATAAAAGTCAGAATATATTTTTTGAAACTATCTCAACATGACCCATTGATGTTCTCCCAAAGTTAAAAAAATACTAGGCGAGGTGACTGAGAGTTTGGAAGGAGATCTCTGAGGGATTATATATTATTTCCTCGTAGCCTGAGAGACTTGGGGATAAACCTGGCCGACCCTAGGCTATTCCGCTACGACTACTGAGAAAGAGGCTTAAGGGTGTTTACAATAACCCAGATGCACTGCTAAATATTTAAGTGTCTCCCTTGGTTAGTGGTTAAAGGGAACTGTGAGGTGGGAAGCGTAGAAGAGAAGGAGGAGGAGAAGGAGAGGAGAAGGATGAGGAGGAGGAGGAAAAAAAGAGGAGGAGGAAAAGAAAAATAGGTACTGTATGATAAAATGGAAAGAAGTAATGGGTGTGTGTAAAAGGGAGTGGGTGTGGTGCATGGAGGGAGTGGGTCTTGGTGAATGACTGATGGTGGGTAAAGGAAAGGAAAGAAGAGAAGAGAAGGATGAATGGGGAAAGATGATCTACAGTAAATATTCTAAGGGAGTAGTAGATGAAAGGAAAGGAAAGGAAGGGGAAGGAGAGAGAAGCAAATAAAGAAAGGGGAAAGTATGGGAAATGAGAGCGGATCTAAGGAAAGGGACGGGACGGGAGGGGGAAGGGAGATGAGATTTATAAAGGGACCCTGTGATGTAGTAAAAAAAAATGGAGTTATATGAGTCTTTCAAATATTGCCACGAAACACCACCAATAGTGAAGGAGCGTGTTTCATGGCATAGTTAGGAGGAATCAGAAGCCTCCAGTAGTTTTCATATACGATCACAGGGTCCTTAAAGGGGAGACGGGGGGGGGGGGGGCAGATGCGATTTCACCCCAACAAAAGGCCTTCCAAACGTCCACGAGAAGCGACCCAACCCAAACCCAACCAGCCCGTCTTTGTAGTGGAGGCGATAGAGCGTTGGAGAGTCTCTGCTGTATTTTCTCACTCACCCTCATTCATGGTTTCCTTGGCTGGGTTAGGTAAGGTTGGTGGGGTGAGGGGAGGGTGTGTGTGGGGATGAGGAGGGGGGAAGAAAACGTTGAGGGTTGAGTGAGTGGGAAGGGAGGAGGGGGGAAGAAAACGTTGAGGGTGAGTGAGTGGGAAGGGAGGAGAGGGGGAATATGGAAATGGAGATATAATTGTGTAGGTTAAGGGGAAAGTTTTGTGTTGGTAAATCTGGAGCAACTGAATATTTCAAACTATTCCAAGCAACAGAACACCATTATTTTTATTCATCTGGTCCTGTTTCCTAGCATACTTTGGAAGAATCAAGGCACTCAATGTACCAAAAAAGAATTACCACCTTAAAGATGGATATGAGGGAGAAATGAACTGGGTGGTGATGGTTGTGAGGAAGAATAGGTGGAGGTGAAGGTGGTGGAGGGTGGGTGGGTGGGTGGAGATGGCAGGCAAACTGTGTGGGTGAAGGAGTTGCTATATAAAATAAATTGGGTAGTGGTAGTGAAGTGTGGGTGGGTGGAGGTGGCGAGGACAAGGTGGGGCTGAGGCAGAGTGGGTGGAGGTGGTGGAGGAGCGTGGGTGGAGGACGCGGATAGAGAGGGTTGAAGGTAGCAAAGACTATAGTACAAGCAGCAGACGACTTAAGAGTAGAGAAGGAGGAGGAAACGGAAAGTAGGATATTGGGTTGATGAAGATAAATGGAGGGGGATGGAAGTGGTGGAGGAGAGGGATATAAGCACTTGGTGGAGGAGAGGGATGGAAGTGGTGGAGGAGAGGGATGGAAGTGGTGGAGGAGGGGGTGAAAGTGGTGGAGGGGGGGGGGGATGAAAGTGGTGGAGGGGAAAAGGATGGAACTGGTGGGGGAGACGGGACGAGATTTGGGTGAATATTATGGAGGAGGCGTTGGAGATACTGGGGGAGATTGGTGGAGGAGATGGTGGAGGAGACGATGGGGACGCTGGTAAAGAACTGATGATTAAGATTGTTGAGGAGAAGGTGACAATTTTTCTAGGAAGGGGTAATGGAGATGACAGAGACACAAAGAGAGAGTGACGTGGGAAGAGGAAGAAGGAGCCTGCATGTGTGGTGAAATATCTTAAAGTTAAAGTTAAAGTTGCAGGGTTTTAGTTCTGGTATCTATCTCTGATGAGATACTCTCCAGAACGTCAGCCAGGCAAGCCCAACTCCCCACCATGGTGCCCAGCCATGGCAGTAACCCCCCAGTAAACAGTTTTAAACTCTCGGGCCTGGGCGAGGCTCG
>JAWQEG010007614.1:0-5000 GCA_033782935.1 Petrolisthes cinctipes
AGTGTTCCTATACTTAGAAGCAAAATTAATATATATACTTTTCCTCTTTTTTTTCTTTTCTACTTCATAGGATGTGACCAAATTATATGTTTATACCTGACAAACACTACGGAATTTCTCTCGTCACACAAGTTAAGCCTGCTAGCTAGTGTTTTTCCTTTCATGATACCTTTTACGATTATAACCTTAATTCTATGCTTCAATTACTCACAACAACAACAACAACAACTATAATAATATGCTTTTTTCATTAACTCTCAGACAACGGGTTTTTAATTCCCGCATCGCATAAAGTTATATGGCATTAGTAGAAAAAACATTATCAATGACGTACTCTATTGTTTGTGGGTTACATTTTATAGACTTTAAACCTTCGCACGTCACCAGTAACAATTCCCCCCGACGAGAAAAAAAAAAAAAAAACAAAAAAAAAAAAAAAAAGTCACTGAGGTAGTTTAGAAGATAATGTAAATGTGTTGTGAACGATAACTTTTGAGAGTTAATGGTCCACCTCCAGCACTGGGTTTTCTCTCTACTCCTCTTGGGGCTACTGCACTTGACAACCACTTATATTTTCACTGTCTCTTATACTCAGCCCACACCCCTTCTCCATCCCTCCTAAAAACACTGCTCCGGTCCACACTATCTATTAACCCAAAGTTCCTGTCTCCTTCCTCTCTTACTCCTGGGTTGGCTACTGTTTCCCCTATCGTTTTCTTAATCAACTCTTCCCTCCCACCTTCCCTCCTTCTTCATCACTCCTTATCACTGCTCTGGTCCACAGTATCTCTTACCCAAGTTTCTGTCTCTTTCCTCTATTACTCTGGGTATTATTCCCCTATTGTTTCTTATCTCCCCCTACCCCCTCGTATTCCCCACTCCACTGGTCCATACTATCACCAATTCTCCTCACCTCCCTCCTCCCCTCCTCCTCCAGTTTAGCTCCCTTCCACTTCTTAAGCTCCTTTTCGCTCTGTCACCCACCATTTTAT
Source organism: Petrolisthes cinctipes (assembly GCA_033782935.1). Lineage (NCBI taxonomy): Eukaryota > Metazoa > Arthropoda > Malacostraca > Decapoda > Porcellanidae > Petrolisthes > Petrolisthes cinctipes. The sequence continues at coordinate 993 of JAWQEG010007614.1, forward strand.
ATTTTTCTTCTCTTGTCTTCACCACAATTCCTCAAACCTTTCCCTGCATCACCACAACTTTCTTCTCCCTTGTTCTGATGCCCCTCTTATCCTTCCTTCCCTCCACCGCCCCCTTCCGTTCTTCCCCCTGCTATCTCTTATCCTCCCTTCCACCTGGCTTTCCCCTCCCGCCCCCTACCCCCTCCACACCTCTCCATTGCCTGCCTCTCTCGTCTACAACGTCCCCGACACACTTTATAATACACACACTCAATGACTCAAGCAAGCAGGCAGGCACACAGGCAAGTACTTTGTGAAAATAATTCTTGCTTGTTACTTTACAGAGGCTTTGACCCGCCGCGACCTGACCTTCCTCCCGCTGACCAACATGCCAAGCTCTTTCTCAACTCAATGCCCCTCCCCCCTCCCCCGTCCATCTGTGTGTGTGAGATTATATCTGTCCTTCTTTTGTGTATCTCAGTCGGACTTTTCCTCTCTCTCTCTCCTTATGAAGATATTACAACCATTTTCAAAAGACCCATGCGGTGCCAGAGAAAAGGACAGAAATATATATGTAGACAGACAGACAGACAGCCAAGGAAACGGACGGAGACACAGGACATAAATACCTAGCCATATAGGGATACAAAGACGAAAACACGAGAGAAGGACATAAATATATAGCTACTAAAAACAGGTACAGGCTATACAGACACGAGGACAAGTGACACAGAAAATGAAAGGATTATACAGACAGACATATACAGACAGAGAGACAATGGACACAGAGACTAGCGAGACATTTTATACATAGTCAGCAGCTCTCTTACCCTGCCTGATCATGACGTCAGGCGAGGCAGCAAGTGACCGCTTGGGACTCCGGCGAAAAAAGAGGCCAAACAGGAAAGGTGTTGTGGATGTTCCCGGGAAGACGAGGACCATCATGACGACAGTTGGTTTGTTAGGTGACGGTGGGGAGTGGAGTGGAAGGGGAGTGGAGTGGGAGGGAAGGAGGGAAAAGTGGGTAGGGGAAAAGGAGAGGCAGGTAGGGGAAAAGGAGAGGCAGGTAGGGGAAATGGAGGGGGAGGGGTAGGGGGAAGGGAGGGGTAGGGGAAAGGGAGGGGTAGGGGAAAGGGAGGGGTAGGGGAAAGGGAGGGGTAGGGGAAAGGGAGGGGACGGTGAAATGGAGTGGATGGGGAAAAGGAGGGGAAGGAGGGAAAAGTGGGTGGTCGAAGGAGGGGATGGAGGGAAAAGTGGGTGGTCGAAGGAGGGGATGGAGGGAAAAGTGGGTTGTTGAAGGAGGGGAAGGAGGGCAAAGTGAGTATGGGAAAAGGAGGGGAAAGGTAAATAGAGGGTAAGGGTAGGGAAACTGGAGGTTAAGGGTCAGATGGAAGGGTAAGTTGGGAAAGAGGGGAATGAAAATATGTGGTGATCATCGGTTGCTTTAAGATAATATTTTACCGACGGAATGTATATGTTTTTTTACTCTCTCTGATACTGAAAATACAACAAAGATATACCCGATGTGCGTGACTTTACTTTATGCAGTAAAATTCCTGTGTTGTTTACGTCATAATGAAGTAGGCAGATATCCGGGTGTACTACAGATGTGTTTCTGTGTTGATGTGTGTGTGTGTGTGTGTGTGTGTGTGTGTTTTTGAGACTGTTCACGACCCTCGAAGGTGGGAAGGATTGGGTCGTGCCGGTCGTACAGTCGTGGACAATAATTTCACCTCACGACATACTATTAAGAGTTCTTACCAATGTCTGGCCTGTTGATACAGACATTTTCTTCCTAATTTGTAGAGAAACTGTGCTAAAGTCTATTATCAACCCAACCAAAAATGATGCCTTAACAATTCAGTCTGACCAAAAAAAAAAAAAAAAATAGTCATCATGATATGTTTGTCCCTGATTATACAGTTGCAGAAAATAATACCTCGACATGACTTGTTTGTTTAGTTTCTTACCAATGGCTACTAGTAGGAGTCTGGACCGTGATTTTTCTCTACCTAATTAGAGGGGTGTGGAATTAAAGACAAACATTAAACGAGGAACAAAAACGCTACAACTACACAGGGTCTTTCTATAATTGCTTGTGATCTCAGGGAAGTCGATTACCAATAATTGTCCAGAACCACAAAAATGAAACATGTTCAGTCGCTATTAAGGTTTAAGTGGGAAACAGTAGGCTAGGTGTGAGACAATGTGTGAGACAACCATGAATTACCGGGATAAATAACTTGTTCATCCGAGTGACCCAATTGTATTAAAGTCTGTAATTATGTTTTATAACCCCGTAGTTTGATGTCTTGTGTGTCTAGCTAGTGGTTCGAGGTTCAGTGAGGTGACTTGTGCAGGGTTTCTCTTCATGTACAGTAGCTTAGCCAAGGGTCCCTACATTCAATGGAAGCGTAACACTGCTGCAACTTACCTGTTAACTGAATCACGACCAAATGAGAAGCGTCGGGGAACGAAATGACCGATACACACGGGGATAAACAAACAGAACCTGGGTGTGTTTATGTCACCTCTCTCAGATACACTTCACCACCACCTCCTCCTACTTAACAGCACCCAGTCTTACTAACATTTAGACCGTCTCTACACCACACTTCCTCGTTGAGTCTGCCTCCCAGGACTAATGTACACTTACACAATACAACAACTGCCCACAAAGCCCCGCTATACTCACTCACCTCGCTCATGACAGATCTTAGTTTCCCGGGTATTAAAACTGATTGTCAACTCCTCTCTCTGTGTGAGTGAGTGTGTGTGTGTGTGTGTGTGTGTGTGTGTGTGTGTGTGTGTGTGTGTGTGAGTGAGTGAGTGAGTGAGTGAGTGAGTGAGTGAGTGAGTGAGTGAGTGTGAGTGTGGATGTGAGTGTGAGTGTGGATGTGGGTGTGGGTGTGTCTGTGTGTAAGTGTAAGTGTGTGTGTGTGTGAGTAAGTGTAAGTGTGTGTGTAAGTGTGTGTGTGTGTGTGTGTGTGTGTGTGTGTGTGTGTGTGTGTGTGTGTGTGTGTGTGAGTGTGTGTGTGAGTGTGTGAGTGAGTGAGTGAGTGAGTGAGTGAGTGAGTGTGTTAATCAAGTACTCCTCATTAAAATTTATAACACCCAAACAGAGTACGAGACGTCCTTCATCAATTCGGCACATTACTTGCACAGAATACTAACTAAACATTACCACACACACACACACACACCATCCATAAACACGAGCCAGCAGCCTTAATAAAAGAGGTCTCAATTTATATGTAGTCCATGTAAACACTGCCATTCCCTCCACGTAACAACCTCACCACTCTTACATAATGATATCTAACGAAGTATAAGGTAATGAATATAGGAAAGTCATATATATCCCTTCGTGGCTTCATTCATTCATTCATTCATCCAATTAGGCCAGTCATACATACTCTACATACATACATACATACATAAACTCGTACATACTTACATACATACATCACATCTCAGTTTTTGTGGATAATCTTTCATGGTATTGGATGGGTATTGATTCTTCCAAACTGTGCCCGGAAACAGACAACTCTAGTAAACGAATAGGCTAAAGGGGAATTCGTATAGTTTGGCGGAATCGGTAAAACTTTATATTTTCATTGCTTGGGATTGGCTGATATAATTCCCAAACATGTATGGTTCTCGTGGGAATCTTACACTGCCTGATACTCCCTAACCATTTAATAATCGTTGATGGTTAGATTAATACCGAGAAAATATAATACAACAACAATAATAATAATAATAATAATAACAATAATATACTACTACTACTACTACTACTACTAATAATAATAATAATAATAATAATAATAATAATAACAATAATAAAATACTACTACTACTACTACTAATAATAAAAACAATAACAAAGTAATAATAATAATAATAATAATAATAATAATAATAATAATAACAGCTTACACGGATCTCTGTTGGCACCGGACACGACTTTAGTTTCTTCTGGTGGTAGTTTCAACACATACTGTATTAATTTTGGGAGGCATATCC
>JAWQEG010007614.1:10000-25000 GCA_033782935.1 Petrolisthes cinctipes
GTACAAGAGTCAGTCCGTCAGTCACCATGCATGCAGGGGGAACAGCTTGGGTCTCTCTCTCCCACCCACCCACCCACCTCAGACGACAGCACACACAAACAACTTCCCATAATGTTTAGGCCGAACGTGTGACGGTAAATTAAACTGGTTGTTGGCTACAAATATGACGGGAAAAATTATGAGAAATGTGGTAGATACTGAAATAACGTGAAAATATACTGTGTGGTAAAGTTGTTGGTGTTGTCGGTGGATATGTGGAGGGTAAATGCGGCAGGTAAAACGAGACTTAAAAAAGAGACAAATAAAGTAATAATTATGTGGTTGCTACACTATGGTGAGGTATTATTATTATTATTATGTTGCAGGTTTAAACAAGGAGGCTAAAAATGTAAAAGAAATTGAGCTGGTGACGGGCACGGCGACCTTGAGACTCCATCACACCAGGTTTGCATCTCTCTCTCTCTCTCTCTCTCTCTCTCTCTCTCTCTCTCTCTCTCTCTTATCATATACGTGGACACACAAGTTCATACTTAACACACACACACACGCGCACACAAGCAAAGACACTGCACACAAACACACGAAAACACAACCCCACATAGTAACCAAGCTTAATGTTTTGGCAGGGCAATCATACGTAATTCCTGACAGTATTTGTAAAGTAAACACGTGGATGAAGGTAGGGTAAGACTCGGCATTTTTGTGAAGTAGTGATGCAGCAACATATCCTTCCTCACCACAGACCTGAGAGGTATACTTTGTCTTGGAGAGGTTGTAAGTACATATATGCATTACCCTTGTGTCGACGCTGATAGGCTGATGGCTCAATACTCTTCTTATGTAAATTTATTTTTGCCTTGATATCCAATTGATCATCGCTGAGAGACGGTAAAATGGCAACACAGACCTTGGGGGATAAATTGTGATTCCATTTTTGTAGGTAGTGTAGCAGGATTTATCGAGTTATGATTGTGTGCATCGGGATTAGGGACCTGGGAATTTATGCCACGTCAGCCAGGAGGAAGTGATGCTATATGTCTCAATTTTACCAATCTTTGACAGTATTCCCGACACACACACCTGCCCTCAGCTTTGTACTCCACCCTCCTTGTCGTCCCTTTAGCATGACCTTGGCCTTCAACACGCATTAAGCCACCACTGAGAACAATTCCCCTGGGGTGGAGTCTGACGTCAACAAACTGCAACGTAAATGTGATTCATGAATATTTCTCCACCTTCAGTTCTGCCGCTACCTCTACAACGGTGACGTGCAACACTACCATAATCCTCGTATGCAAATGAAATAACCAACGTTTGTGGTGGAGCCAACGAAGACTGTACTTTGTTGTCGAAGAATTGTGACACACAGACTTAACATTTTGACATTCTTATACCAACACAGGGCCTGAGGCAATGTACTTCAGAGGTCAATGTTCACTGTCTAGTATTTATGGTCGGGTAGTGTAAACACAGTACTGAAGGATCTGTACAAATACACGGGTCTCTACTCTCTGGGCCACTACGCGATATTATAATTATGAATAATGAACTTGTGGGAGAACATGACTCTACTCTAGGCCTCACCTCACGTCCCACTGATAAGGGACACACAGACACATCACGTAGGTAGGTAGGTAGGTAGGTAGGTAGGTAGGTTAGTTTGAGTGTTGCATCAATATAGCCTTGTGTGTCACCCGTCATCCCTCATCTGACGCCCATTTATCATGCATTGAATACTTACTATTGTGTTGTCCAATAATGCAACAACAATGCAATCTAGTCCTGCTTGGAAGCTTCCTTTGTACTGCATGATGTTGAAGTGAAGGAGTCATTTTTATTCAAGATATAAAAAAGTATCCATTTGATTGCGTCCTTCCTTTCAAACCAAATGGCATTGTGAAATATAAATATATATGAACACTTGAACCAAACAAAATATATAGTCAGCATCATCGACACATATTATTATCTTCTCTTAGACCTAGACAAAGCAGAGTATTGTTATCTCATCCAAATATAGATACCCCATCTTAATTAGCCTCTTGTCGGTCTGCTCAAATATTGGGTACCCGTATCAAACTTCAACTTACGTAAATCCAACAACCAAATCATACCCACATTCAGGCCTAGTCTACTACAAAAAATCATTGCAGTTTAACCTACTATGCCAATCAACTCGAACTCACCACATCCTACCCTTACCTACACACACACACACACACACACACACACATACACACACACAAACATTCTGCCCTACACACATAATTCTACCCCTATTTTGTAGTCTAATGTAAACCTATTGTTGTTGTCTTCAGCTGTCCACATCTCTAACTTAACCTTCCCCCCCTCCCCCTCTACATTGTTTGGCAGCGCGGGTGTATCTCTAAAATTCTGCTCACGATTAGGGAATTATTTAAGATGCGTGGACCAGCAGCGGGTAGGAAGGTCAGCTGGAGTGGGGGACGACAGGCACACGCGTTGGGGGAGGTGGGGAGGAGACGGAGGGGGGGAGGGGGAAGGAGACGGAGGGGAAGGGGGAAGGAGATGGAGGGGGGAAGGGGAAAGGAGATGGAGAGGGGGGAAGGGGGAAGGAGATGGAGGCGGAGAGGACAACGGGGGAGGGGATGGCGGGGGAGAGGAGGTGAAAAAAGGGGATGAAGACAGGGAGAGAGGTGAGGGGAGAAGGTGAAGTATAGGGGTGGAGGGGTGATGAGGACAGTGTTGTGTTGTGGTGAGGTGATGTCACTGGTGTACGTGGGATTATAGAAAACAAAAATAAAAAGATGGAAGAGTGTGTGTAAGGGTTAAGGGAGAATACGGTATGTTAAACAGGAGATAAGGAGGGGGTGGTGAAGGAAGAAAAGGAGAAGGGGGAGATGGAGTAGGAGGAGATGGGGAAGGAAGAAGAAGAGATGGGGAGGAGGAAGAAGAGGAGGAGGAGGAGGAGATGGGGGAGGAGGAGATGAGGGAGGAGGAGGAGATGGGGGAGGAGGAGGAGGAGATGGGGAAGGAAGAGGAGGAGATGGGGGAGGAGGAGGAGATGGGGGAGGAGGAGAAGGAGATGGGGGAGGAGGAGAAGGAGATGGGGGAGGAGGAGAAGGAGATGGGGGAGGAGGAGAAGGAGATGGGGGAGGAGGAGAAGGAGATGGGGGAGGAGGAGGAGATGAGGGAGGAGGAGAAAGAGGAGATGGGGAGGAGGAAGAAGAGAAGGAGAAAGAAGGAGATGATGATGGTAGTGGAGATGACGTTGACGATGATGATGAGGCGAGAGAAGTTGAAGTGACAGCCAGGGAAGATGAGGAAGTGTAGGTTGATGAAGTCATTTCCTGGTGTAGTGACATCACACAATGGGCCAGGCAGGCGGAAGCTACTTGAGGCGGTAGGCTACGGTAGATAAATTTTAATGTGGGGAAGAAAAAAAATATATATCAACCTCGGAAAGACTTGGGACTCTAACCCACCCGAAGCTGAGCAAACGGTATGCACAGTCACCAGCAAAAGTTCACAGACACTATTTCTTTTTCTTTCCCTTTCTTTCTCTCATGCATCGTGGTCATGGTATCAGTCATCGTTAGGTCATGATTATTATTGCATACATTACATAAGTCCCTTTGTACCATCTTTAAAAATAACTACCACATTGTAATAACTTGCACATTGTAATTCATTGTAAATATCTGTCTTCATAATTATCTAGTACATCAGATTTCACACACAAAATTTGTTAACAAGAATATTATGAAAACAATTCTTAAAAACAAGAGGAAGACATTTGCAAGAACGAGTGTGTGTTAAGAGTTGGCATCGTATTTTTTTTTCCCTTGGCAGTTCATGGAATGGCACCTTTCACCGAGGGTAAACGAAGCGACTTCTTGTGATGGATGTGTGTACTTGTGGGATGGAACAAAGAATTTCGTGGGCTTGAAAGGAAAAGAGAGAATGTGAATGTTTGTCTATTTACCTGGGCATTCCCTCCCTCCCTCAATCTATCTATCCTTCTGCTTCTCTCTCTCTCTCTCTCTCTCTCTCTCTCTCTCTCTCTCTCTCTCTCTCTCTTACTTTCCTGGCCTTGGAAATGCCCTTATCTTAAAAATGGGATATAGAGCCTCGATGATGATGCTTATTATTATTATTATTATTATTATTATTATTATTATTATTATCATTATTATTATTTTTATTATATTCAGGTTGATGAAAATTATAGACTACGTTTGAGTTGTATTCTTGTCACTCCGGGATAATTTAAATAAACATCCCACCATGCATCTACCAAATAAAAACTCAAAACCTACTCACAATTTTGATATACAACATAATTATATAATAAGCTGTAAAAACACACATATGATAATAATTGTTCTTAGATGTCAGATGAAATAATATAAGGAAGAGATTGCTAATGGCTGCTACTGATACATAGAAATAAAGTGTCCCAAACGTAGACCATATTAAATAACACACACACACACACACACACACACACACACACACACACACACACACACACACACACACACACACACACACACACACACACACACACACACACACATCACCATCATCATCATCAGCTGTGGACTTATGTGTGAGTACCTGGTGTCATTATCTGTCAGGCTACACTACTGACTATAACGTTATCTTGGGGAGTATCGTTGACGAGAGACTGCATGGGCTCACCGGCATCCAGACACCAAATTCATTAAGATGATTTCATGTTAGTAAGTTTTTGTTGTTGTTGCAGTCTGGCTATTGTTGGCGTGGATGAGGAAGGGAGGAGGAGGTTAGGAGGCTTTCAGTAAATTTTATAGATGAGACAACTATCGCCTATAAGTGGGCAATCTCTGTACAGATAAGAAACAAAAAAACACGAGAGATAATACATATAAACCTCACGATTTTGACGTAATAATAATAATAATAATATATCCTGACCAACCCAAAACTAGCCATGGTAAACACGAGACTGTCCACACTGAGTCAGGTACTGGATATTACGTTAAGGATCTTGTCATTAACACTTCGACAAGGTGTTTTCTTGCCCATATTAAGGTGCAGCAGAATATTACACAAGAAAACCACCTGCCTGTTGTTTAAGGGGATATTATTTTCTTGTTGGTGAATTGGAAGATTTGCGATTCCCCCAAACTATGCCACGAAACAGATCCCCTATTAGTACCCCGTTGGGACCCGTACACAGAGCTGGATATAAGGGTATGAGGGCTGGGTATGAGGGTATGAGAGACAGGGATGAGTATGAGAGACAGGACTGGATATAAGGGTATGAGGGCTGGGTATGAGGGTATGAGAGACAGGGATGAGTATGAGAGACAGGACTGGATATAAGGGTATGAGGGCTGGGTATGAGGGTATGAGAGACAGGGATGAGTGTGAGAGACAGGACTGGATATGAGGGATATGAGGGGGGTATTGCCTGTATTGGTGATGTGGGCAATACTTTAAGGGTTTTGGCGCCCCTCCCCCCCACAGCCACAAACTTTTAGTTCTTCAATTGTCCCTCTTTTCTTTCTATTTCCTTCCTGCTTGCTGTCTCACCTCTCTATCACCTTTTTCTGGCGCTATATGACCTCGCTGTTGCGGCGCCTAATATTAATCAATCAATCAATTAGTAACATTAAGGTCGTCTGTTTTGTGGCATAGTTAGGAGGAATAAGTAGTCCTCCAATGTACCAAAACGAGAATCTCCCCTTAAGAGTAGAATTATGTCAATTTTTTTAAATATTTGAACAAAGAAAGTGAACATTCTAACAAAATAAATAATCTGGCAGTAGCTGGAGAAAATATAAATAGTTGGTAAAGGATTTCGGCTGATGGTATGAGGGTATGAGAGACAGGGCTGGGTGTTAGGGAGACAGGGCTGGGTATAAGGGAGACACAGGGCTGGGTATAAGGGAGACACAGGGCTGGGTATGAGGGAGACACAGAATTAGGTATGAGGGGGACACAGGACTGAGTATGAGGGAGATACAGGGCTGGGTATGAGAGACAGGGCTGGGTATGAGGGTATGAGAGACAGAGCTGGGTATGAGGGAGACATAGGGCAGGGTATAAGGGAGACATAGGGCAGGGTATGAGGGAGACATAGGGCAGGGTATGAGAGGTATGGCTGCGGGGGAGTGTTTATCAGGGGGCCTCATGTGGCCTTGGTCCCGTCCCTCACCCCACCACCAAGTCCTCAGTCCTTCCTCACATCTCTCTCCCTCTCTCTCTCTCTCTCTTTTTCCCACGTACGCATTTGTTAACTCCCCCCCCCCCTCCCACACACACACACACACACACAATCATTCTCTATTAATCACTCTATCATCCAACTGAAACATCCGCCCATCCATTAATTTCTTTCCCTGTTTGATCACACTCTTACGTATTGTTTATTTTCTCAAGACACCTGAGCTTCCCACGTAACGCCCAGTAACCTTTATTGGTATAGTGAAACCAGTACAGCTGGTTGCTATAGAATAGGCCCCTTCACAAGCCCAGGCCCCGTGTAGGCATAATCTGGGTTGGAAGGGTCAATTCCGTGACGTTCATCAGAAGTAAATAAAATTCAAATCTGGCGCTGTACTGATAGTGGAGCCACCTGGAGGTGGTGAGGTGAGGTATTAAGCCCCTCCTCCGCTGAATACCGCTCGTCCACTCTGTCGCGGAACACACGCCTGTCAACATCTACGCTCCTCGCTGCTACGCTATGGTATTGTGTCGCGTGTTCCTGCTAATTTTTCTTTTGTGTTCTAGTGGCTGGCCTGCTTTGCAGATGTATATTGTGTGTTTTCTAGGAGGGTTTTTAGGTGTTTATGGGGGTTTTTTCTTCGTTAGGACTTAGTTCTTTCCTTAAGCGAAGGGGGCTTTTCAGCCCCTGTTTTCGGAGTTTTTCTCCGTCTGTCCCCTATTTCACTGTCCCTCCTGCCACTAGTACATTCTTCATGTGTATTTTATCGGGGTTTTCTGGGGTTTTTAGCGAGGTTAGTGGGTGCCACGTGGGACTTCCCCACCCCACGTGGTGACCACATGGGGTCTTTGCAGCCCTTCCTCTTACCTCCCCCGATTATTATGTGTCCCCTCTCGGTAAGGGGGAGGGAGAATTGTGCCCTGGTTCTCTCTTCCTCTCCCGAGCGGGGGTTTTTTATTTTATTTTGGGGTTTTTTTCCATTATTTCAGCCTGGAGTGTTTCTTCTCAGGCTATCGGGTCCCCTCCTACCCCTTCTTCTGGTTCATCGGTCCGGGGGGGCCCCCTTTTTTACCCGCTCCATGTGGCGGACGATTATGGTTTTACGGGGTTTTTTTCCCTGGGCGGCTGCGCGAGTGTGGGGGATTGTGTTCTGGTCCCCAGGTTCAGCGGGCGTGTCCCGCGCTTCTTTCCTTCGGGGAGGATGGGTTTGTGTTCCAGTGTTTGCACGTGTTAACCCATGTTTGTGTATTCTTTTCTCCCCCAGCCTACTCGTGCCCTTTGTGCTGCCTCAGGATGTACCGTGCGGGTCTCGCCTGACGGACACCTGCACTGTTCTCCTCACGCACCCTGCTTCACTCCCTTGGGTTACGACCCTTTGGCGTGTGGTGTGTGCCGCCCCTGGGCTGAGTTGTGTCGGGTTACCTCCCCTTCTGCCCGCTCCAAGCTCCCTGCCCTTGCTTCTCTTCGTATGGCGTGGACGAGGGCTAGGAGAATGGCCCACAAACGAGACGGTTCTTCTTTGGCGTGGGTGGACCCGATTTTGGGAGCGGACCTGGGTTTATTCAGGACCCGTTACCCTTCTTCCTGTCTCTCGGAGTCTCAGGGGCTAGAACCTCCTGAGGCCCGAGAGATTGAGCCTGCTTCCCTAGACGGTACTACGACTCCTTCTCGGGGCTTATCCCCCCGGGAAGCGAGCGAGTCTGTCGCGCTGGTTCCCCCGACTGCCTCACCGGTACAAGGGCCCAGCAGGGAACCCCCAGCTTCGCCTCCTGCTAGAGCTGGCTCCTCAGGCCTCTCTAGAGGACGCAAGCGTTCGGCTAAAAGGTCCCGCCACTCCAGGAAGTCCCGTGCTCGTCGCCGTTCTCCTTCCTCCTCGTCTTCGTCGTCCTCTTCCTCTTCTTCGTCGTCGGGGAGCTCTCCTTCGCCCGCCCGCAATTCCCGCAGGGGTAAGCGGGGGGGGGACAGCCCCTCGTCGAGGAAGATAGTTAAGATCTTCCACACCCTTATTCCTCACGCTTTTCCTGGGGCTTCCGTCGCGCAACCTCAGGCTGTCGCTACGGAACCCGCTCCTGTTCCCCCGCCTCCCGCTGCTGCTCCCGTCGAGGGCTCGAGTCCTCCCGGGGATGTGGGAGTCCTTTTCGTGCCTCCCGTTTCCCCAGGGCTCGAGTCTCCGTCGGGGGACGTAGCTGAGGAGTTGGTTACCTCCGCACCCCCGTCCCCGTCACCCCCTCCTTCAGGAGACGGATACCTTCCCTACTCTTGGTCTCTCCTCCCTCCTGCTTGGACCCACTCTTCGGAGGAGGGCAGACTGGTGGCCTGGTCTCCGGACACAGCTCAACCAGACGTGTGGATCCGGAGGGATGACGTCGTGGTGAAGTGGGGGGCGGATGAGAAGGGCGAGGCTATTCCCTTCTACAAGGTCCGTCCTATCTCAGCGCCCTTACCCACTTCAGCTAGGGTGTCCTCTGCGGCTACCCTGGACGCGATGGGTTTCCTGGTGGAGTACAGCCAGCTACACTTGTCCGGGGCTTGGAGGATTGACCGCTCACACGGTAACACGGCTCTCCTCCTTTCCCCGGACGCGTACTTCCCGGGGGATAAGAGTGAAGGGGACCTGGATATTCCAGCCCTTCTCCTTAAGTCCCTGGACCACCAGAGGAACAACGCGCCCAGGAAGCCCCCTCCTCCGTCTTTCCCCGTCATCCTCCCTCATTCCCGGGCTCCCCCGGGCTTGAGGGAGTGCCTGTGGAAGACGGAGAAGGAGCCCCCGGTCCCCTATCAGCTGAAGGAGCCCGATGGTAAGTTGAGGCAGGCGGAGTCTGCTACCCGTCTGGAGCTGGCCCACACCATCTCCACGGGAGCAGCCGCCTCTTTGATTAGGGACTGCCTCAACGCCCTAACAAACTCCTACCACGAGATGTCGGGTGTACAGCTAGCGTGAGTACCTTTCTCGTGTATCATGTTTGTAGGGATGCTGGGTAAAGGGTCTCCCTGTTACTCCCGGGTACTTATCCCCGGGTTCGCTCGGTTCTTTCTTTGTTTACCCCTTACAGTGACACCCTCTCTTCCATGGCCACCGTGATGGAGGGCGTGGCGGCAATGGCTACCCACTTCATGCGGGAGGAGGCGAAGGCGTTCGCCGAGGCGAGACTGGCAACCCGCCAAGCGGCAGCTAAATCTGCGCCAGAAATGGCACAGAGGGGAGTGGTACGAGCTGTCCCCTTGTCCCCCGCCCTCTTTGACCAGCCGGCGACAGACACGATCTTCGCCTCCCTCCCAACGGTAATTAATTTACCAAAGCCTTCCACCTCCAAGTAAGTACCTCTCGTGTTCGTCTTACCCGAGTTGTCACGGGGTGAAATGAAAGGATTTTCGGGTCTACTTTGGGTCCTAATCATTCTGTTTGTCCGTAGGCCACGTGCCCCACAGCCAGCCAGACCAGCCTACCAGCCCCGGAGGCCCTCCCAGCCCTCCAGGCTACCGAGGCCCTCCTATCCCACTCCCCCGAGAGCACACAACAGGCCCTCCCAGAGGGGCCAGCAGCCCTTTCGAGGAAGGGGACAGGTCTCCAAGCCCTTCTCAAAGCCCAAGTCATCCTTCAACCACCCCTCCCAGAAGGACCGCGCCACTTGAGGGTCCCACTCTGGGCTGCCTCACAGGGTGGTCAGCAGCCTGGCCCACCCACGGCTGGGCAGCAAGGATAATTCGCCAGGGCCTGTCATGGCCCTGGATTACTGTTCCGGTGAGTAACTGTCATCCTTACTGTCTGACATATGAATTATGCCTAATCCCGTCCTTGGGCTACCGTTAGGTCAAAATCAGATTTTCCCTTGCGGTCAAAATCTCTGCCTCTCCTGTCATTCTCCCCCCAACCACCCCGGGTCCCTCGGGCCCCGGGGGATTAGGATTAACGGTACTCTCACTGACACCTGTCTTCTCCCGTTACAGCCACTACGTCTACCTCCTGCCTCAACCAAAGTGTCACTTTCGGTCGTCCCGCATGTGCGGGAAATGCGGGAAAAAGGGGTAGTGGAGCGGGCGACGGGAAGGGTCTTTCTTTCTCGTTTATTCACGGTCCCCAAAAAGGATCAGGGAAAAACGAGATTGGTGATGGACCTGAGCAGGCTAAACAAATTCGTGAAAACATTACATTTCAGGATGGTTTCGGTTGCTCAGGTCCGCACAGTTCTGAGGAAGGGAGACTGGTTAGCATCCCTGGATCTCAAGGATGCTTACTGGCACGTCCCGATCCACCCCAGGTTTCGCCGCTTTCTGGCCTTCCAGGTGGGGACCGAGACGTTCCAGTTTACCAGGCTCCCTTTCGGTCTTTCTCTAGCTCCGCGAGTCTTCACAAAACTCGTGAGGGTGGTGGCATCCCGTCTGGCAGAGGCGGGTGTCCCCACCCTCATGTACCTGGACGATTGGTTGCTTCACGCCCCTTCCAAGGAGCAGGTAGCAAACAACGTCCGGGTAGCGAGGGGAGTGCTAGAGGAAATGGGGTTTCTGTTGAACATCCCCAAGTCCTCTCTCACCCCCACTCGCAAGCTGTGTTGGCTAGGAATAGAGTGGGACTCTCTTTCGGCCACCCTCTCTCTCGCTCCAGACAACGCCCGCCGGACCCTCCGCCACGTCCGCCGGGCGCATTTTTCCCGTACTTTCTCTCGCCGCCAGTGGGAATCATTGCTCGGGTCCCTAAATTTCGCGGCCCCTGCAATGCCCCTGGGACGACTGAAACACAGGAGGCTGACGCGGGAGGTAAACCTCCACCTGTCCCCCACACACAGGGACCTTCCCAGGCAAGTGTCCCCCTCTCTCCACCGCCTCCTTCGCCCCTGGCTACGTCCCGGTGCCCTGCGTCAGCGGGTCCCCTGGGTGTTCCCTCCCCCGGGGATTACGGTGGCGACAGACGCATCGGACGTAGGCTGGGGATACCAGTCTTGCCTGGGACATCAACGGTGCGGGGGATGGAAGGAAGGGGAAAGGCTACTGCACATCAACGCCCGGGAGTTGATGGTAGCGAAGGAATGGCTCAACAGACACCCTCAGTTTGCCAGGATAGGCGTCCGCTTCGATATGGACAACGTTGCGGCCGTGCAGTGCCTACAGAAACAGGGCACCGTACGGTCGGAAATTCTCCTGTCCCTGTCAGAACAGATTTTCGCAATAGCGGCCAAGAGGGACATTCACCTCTCGGCCCGCTACGTGCCAGGGCGGGAGAACGATTGGGCGGACGCCCTATCCAGGTTCAGGGGGACGTCAGTCGAGTGGCAACTGCGTCCCCTTGTGTTCGAGTCTCTCTGCCTTCGCTACGGGACACCGGAGGTGGACCTATTCGCCTCCCCATCCACGGCCCTACTCCCTCTGTTCCTGACTTTCTCATCCAGAACAGAGGCGGGAGGCCCGGACGCCTTCACGGAGGACTGGAACAGGTGGGGTCATCTCTACCTCTTCCCACCCCCAGCCACTTCAGTCCTCCTGAAGGCGATCCTCAAGCTGCGCACTTTCAGGGGGAGGGTTCTCCTCATAGCCCCCCGCTGGCCAGCACAGCCGTGGTTCGGAGAGTTGTCCCGGTGGTGCCCGCATCCCCTTCAGTTGGGATCGGCGTGCCTCTCCAGCACCCTGTCTGCACCACTCCAAGCGTCACTGAAACTACACGCTTGGAGTTTCTACGGGGAGTCCTCAGCAAAAGGTTCACTAAGGAGACAGTGGACAAGATGTTGAGGGCTCATCGTCAGTCTTCGGTGCGACAATACGAATCGTGCTGGAAAAGATTCCAGGACTTCTTGCGAAGACACCCCTCCAGGGTCATCTCGGAGGACACAGTCCTGGAATTCCTCACGTGGCTCGCCGATTCCACCAACAGGGCCCCGGCGACGGTGCTTGCGCATCACGCAGCCCTGTCTGATCCCCTCCTCCTGGGTTTTAACATTAAGGTTTCGGAGAGGCCTCTCTCTCTCCTGAGGATGGGGATTCGGGCGGGGACCGCACCTCACCGGGCCCAGGCACCCTCCTGGTCCCTTCATCGTGTCCTTTCCTACCTGACCTTCGAGGGGGTCCCTCTGGAGGTTTGTCACCTCCTCCAGAAAGCTCTCTTCCTGCTCGCCTTAGCTACAGGTTACAGGGCTTCTCAGTTGGCAGCCCTGACCCGTCACACAGCCTTTTCTTCAGTAACCCCTAACCTTACTTCCTTAACCATTTCCCCCTCCCCTGCTTTTCTAGCTAAGAACGAGCAGGCTGACGACAGAATTGGCCCTCTCGCAGTACCCTCGTTCCTGAGGGATGGAAATTTCCACCCCCTCTGCCCAGTCCACGCCTTTGTTGCATACGTGGAGGCGACGAGAGGGGCTTCTCCGGACCACCTCTTCTACAACTCTAGGTCCGGTAACCCTCTCTTCCCTAGGTCAATCGCTCGCCTTCTCTGCCGAGTGATAGAGAACGGGGATCCCGGACACGCCCCGAGGGCTCACAGCGTTAGGGGCGTGGCCGCCTCCCTCGCCTTCCTCAGGACTCACTCGGTGGAGAGGGTCAGGGATTTAGGGGGCTGGGCGTCCACTTCTTCCTTCAGGACGAGGTACCTGTTCCACTCGCTCTCCCCTACCCCTGTGTGGCTATGGGTACTCCACCTCCTATTCCCCAGGGTCCCCGCGGGAGACACATGGGGGGGAGGGGCCGCCCGAAGAGAAAAGGTCGGGTGATTTAAGTCCCGTCACATCATCCCAGACCTCATCCACATCTTGTACAGCTTCATACTCATCCCCATTCTTCACGTGTACATATGGTGAAAGAGAATCTATAATAAATTACATTGTTACGGAATTCTTGTGTATTCATTTTCCAAACAATTATTAACTAAGATGAGTGACAGGAGATATTATTACACAGGATATCTGGATCCTAGTGTCCTCCTTCATCCCCTCGGGATTACATTACCTGAGCGAGGGCCATAGCCCTAACTCAGAAGACTTGAATAAGGGGGGGGGGGGGGGAATGGGGGGGGAGGAAAAGGGGGGGGGGAGTATCCATGGGAACCTCCCCCCTCCTCTCCTAGACCCGAACCCTCGAGTCTACCTATAAAGACTTTATGTGTAACAATTCTGGTCTATAACAGAATGGTCTACGGTTTTATGGTATACGCTACTTCTCCCCCACCACGGCGTTTCACCTAGCCAGTGTCGGGAGGGGCGTTAGCTGCTGCCTCACCGGGCTCGGTTACCTTTCCTGCCCTCCGCTCTCAACCACTCTTAACTAGCACGTGATTGCCTCCACCTCACCTCCCACCTACCGCATCGCATGCTTAGCAACCAGCTGTACTGGTTTCACTATACCAATAATAGTGCATTTGTCGCGGCTTCTAGCCGCTTAAATTGTATTTATTGGTTTGTGAAACCAGTACAGCTTCTACTGTCCCACCCACCTCCCGATGCGGCAGACACTCACTTCTTTCTCATTGGAGTGGACGAGCGGTATTCAGCGGAGGAGGGGCTTAATACCTCACCTCACCACCTCCAGGTGGCTCCACTATCAGTACAGCGCCAGATTTGAATTTTATTTACTTCTGATGAACGTCACGGAATTGACCCTTCCAACCCAGATTATGCCTACACGGGGCCTGGGCTTGTGAAGGGGCCTATTCTATAGCAACCAGCTGTACTGGTTTCACAAACCAATAAATACAATTTAAGCGGCTAGAAGCCGCGACAAATGCACTAATATATACACACAATGAGTCCTTGTCAAGTGAATAATAGTTGGCAGATGACATGAAGTATAAGATGGAATTTGTTTATTCTATTATTTGAGTTCTAAAATTTTTCGCGACACACTTTCATAATCTTCTTAAATGACACCAACGAAAATAAGCATGCAAATCTTATGTACCAATTCTATTTCCCATTAAAACGCGTGTGTTATAAAATTACCTGGTATTAGGCATCTCTAAATCGTAGTGAGAGTTATTTAAAATGGAATAAATTCATTACCCAATGTGTATGAATATAAATAACACAATTCCTTCAGTAAGAAAAATGCTTGCTTCCACACAACATTGTAAACGTGCGACATTAATTCATTACTAATTATACAAAGTTGACGTGTGTTCATAAATCACTGGGTTATGTAGACAGCATACTTTATCCATTAATTATCTTCAAACATTTATCTTTCTCTCCTTCACTTTCTCTCCTCTTCTCTTACATGTGGACGTAATTCTACCATGATCTCTCCACCACTACAGCTATCACAACCACAGCTACAACCACTTAACACTCAACCATCATCACCCTAACACTCAACCTATACAATCATCATTAGCACTACCACCAATATCCCACCTACAACTATCACGACCATCAACACAACCACTAAAACAACCACATCACAACCATAAACAAAACCCACTCCCACTGACACAATCACATCACAGCCATAACAACAACCATAACAAAACTTACTAACACAGACACAACCACAACAACAACCATAACAAAACCCACTCCCACCACTTCAACCAACACAACAACCACTACAACTCCAACTACAATTAAACCCACATCTACCATCCCCACCACTACCACTAAAACCACCACAGCTACCACCACCACCAACACCATCACTACAAAGGTGGCATATCAGTCCTACTACCACCACCCACCATTCTCCTATTAAGGCATTCGAATCTGATGGAGTGAATGAAGCTTGGAACACACCAGTCCTTAGTGGGGTCCCTTACAACAACAACAACAACAACAACAACGACGACGATAACAACATGAGCCAAGGTCCCCACGATAACCAAAGTATTGTAGTTG